>VWYK01100215.1:14365-26590 GCA_013399775.1 Semnornis frantzii
ATTTCATTTGAAAGCAGCTTTCTTAATGAATCTGCAAAAATTAGCTCTCTGCTGCTAAGAAATAAAAAACAAAAGTTCAGCCCCAGGAGTTAGTCAGCATACTACCTCATTTAAGTAGCAGGAAGGAATGCTTCTTATGATATTTTGACACTTTTTTTTTTTTTCCTTTACTATAAATTAATTTCTACTTCTTATTCTCAATTGGACAGTGCTATTAAAATTCATGAGATGACAGAATTTGTGTTTGGCTCGTTGCTTGGGGTTGTCAAATGGAGGGGAGGACAGAGAGGGGTGACCATAAAGAGGTTCCAGAGTAGCATGGAGAGATCTTACTTGAATGATACTAGTTTTGGGATGTTGGAGAATTATCCTGTAACTTGTCACATACCTTCTGAATTGTTTCAGAAGGTGTGCCTTCAAGTATGCAATATCCATGGTTAACCAGAGCATAAGATCGGTGGTGGTGTGGTAATGAGTGCTATTGTTATAACTATTTACCCACAGAAATGTAGAAGTAATTTAAGCATCAGGACAGATGTCTGAAGACTTAAGGAAGTTGTATAACAATTTGGGTAGTTGATAGCAGACAGTGTTATCTGGCTGAAATAGCTCTATCTTTGAACCAGATCTGCACAGTAATGGCTTCCACATAGGGACCTAGCAGCGATCATTCAGTGTTTTGTCCAAATAAGCCTCCAGGTCTTTTTTATCTTGTAAGAGTCCTCTGTGAGGAGCATATCAGAAGCCACTCCAAGCAAGCTGGGAATTATGGGGTCTTAACCTGTCATCTTGCCATACCCTCCTTCTGATTAACTAGCACTGCTGTTACACAGCACCCATAGAGCAGGGACAGCCCTTTGATGCAGGTGTGGTATTTGTAAGCATTGTGATCCAACTGGTAGATCATGCTGTCTTTGCAGATAGGCATCTTCTTGACTTCTGCCCCCACAGCATCTGAGAGGCCNCCCACAGCATCTGAGAGGCCAGACTGGCTGTTTCTCCTTGGAGACAAAGAAGTGGGTATTGACAAGTTGTGCTTAAAGGAGTTCTTGCCCTGAGCTTTGTTCAGGGTGGCACAGCACTTCTTCAGGACTTCCCTTAACAAGGAGGTTGAGTAGAGGCTTCAGAAAATCAGGATGTTTTTCAGGAACTTGCTCCAGTGTCCTCCTGCCTCTGTGTATGACCTCTCCTGATGAGTCTGAAGTAGATGGATGAACCATTAAACTCATGTGAAGCGCTACTCATTTTAGAAATGTCCAAGGCTGGTCAGTGTTCCTCAGGCTTCCAGAGGCTTTTCACTACTTTTTTTTTCATGCCAAGGAGCTGGAGGAACAAGGTGCTACAGCCCCTATTGCTACCCTGTTTCTCCTGCAGCCCTAGTCAAAGCCTTAACTGTCACTTAGAGAATGGGCAAGTTTGTTACAGCAGGATCACTCTAACTCCCTTTTCTTAGGAAGGGGGGAGTGGCAGGTCATTTCTGATGAGCAACAAAACTGGTACTAGCGTTTCTCTTGCTTGGAGTCAGCTTATTTAGTTTCTTGGTGGCTGCATTCTTCTCACAGGACACTGGGACTGTGGGATGAATCCCGTGAAGAGCTGATAGGGCATGCCTTCAGGACATGGCATTACATATCTTGCACCTATGCAAGAGAACCTTGCAGAGGCCAGAAGAAAATGCTTCAGAAGCTTTTGCAGCACTATGAATCTGAAGCCATCATCTTTGAAGCACAGTTGCCAGGGAAATAAGAATTAGAGATGACTTGCATTCCTGCTTTGGAGGCTTGAGTAGTGCATGCAAGACGTGGCTTTTCATGCTACTGAGTCTTTGTGGGATCTTACACCATGTAGTTCTTGATGAGAACTTTTGTGTTGTGTGAGTAACAGACTCCTGTGCTCTGAATTTCTCTTTACAAGGTTCTTAATAAGATGCAATGCCACAGTAACACTGCTGTTCACTGCAAAAACCTGGGTACAACAGCTGAAGCAAATCCAGCTTTAATACAAGCCTGTGAATAGTAGGATACAGACTGCATGAATCCCGTCTTACCCAAGATGTGCACAGACAAATTGTAAATGCCAGGCAAGATGTATGGGTTTCCTTCAGTGTCTTCAACCCTTTGTGCAGCTAAAACTAGTTTGGTTCCAGGCATATGATAGCCAAGAATGCTGCAAGAAAAGGCATTTTTGACCCAGACTAGCAAGTATAGGAACAGTTAGTGGTGGGATTTTTTTATTGGCCAACATGTTTACACTTCTATTACTTGAGGTTCTTCCGTTGAATTTATAGTGAGCTATAATCTTCCTCAACAGCTGAAGTTTGACATTGTTTGTAAAACAAACATAATGAGTTACCTGATCTAGCAATATTTGAGTCAGTTCTAATTACTTTTTTGTTTTTGTGCCAAGCTGAGAATTTCTGTTGCAAGTTGAACACCTGCAGTAAGTTGCTACATGTTGTAGTAATGAAGCATTGACATATTTTTAAATTAAGGAGATGTGGATATTTATTATTGATCAAATAGGAGGGAAAAAACCCAAAGTATTTTTAAATGAATACTGGCTTTGATTTAACCTAAAGAGTTGGAGTCAGTGGAGGATGCAGCAATACTCTAGTCAGATGCATAACATTTAATTATACTTCACACAGTATAGCAGATTGATTAACGATGCTAAAAAAGACTACTCATTCTTCTAAACTGCCTGTGTCAACTTGAAATCATATTACCAAAACTCAGTGTGATGTTTTCCTGATTGCAAGGAAGATGAATATTTCCTAAAATATTTTTATGGCTGCTTTCTGAAACAAACTGACAGAATGAAGTGATTGGCATACAAAAGGAAAATGTCACTAAACATCAAACTTCATTGGAAACAAAACAGATTAAGTCGTGAAAGCCATGCTGAGTTCATAAGTAGGAGTTACTACAGAGCTTTAGCATATAGTTATGGGAAAACTGAATGGGGAATAGGTAAGGAAGGTGGTTGTAAAAGAAAGATTTCTCACCCAGGAAAAGAACTTTAAGACTTCTTAAATGCTTTCAAACAAAATGCCCATCCAGTCTATAAAGTCAAAATGTGACTGCTTTCCTTAGAAACCACAGCAACACTTGCCCTTAAACAGCTTATGCAGCTTTGAAACTTGGCACCAGCTGGCAGACAGTTGTGTTAAACCATGAGATCATCTTCTGAACTACCCAGCAGCAATTTCTAATTCCAACAAGAAACAACATTGTACTGTCTTCCCAGCAGCACTTTTCCCTCACACTGTAAGGAAGTCTGGATCATTGCTGTGTGGTGTTCTCTTGTTCCAGATTGGCAAGAGCTGTATGGCTCAGAATCCCTTCTTCCATATTTCTGTTAATAGGCTTGAAGAGCTGTAAATTGTCAAAAGCCATAGTAATATTCCATTAAAACTGCTCTGTAGGCAAGTCAAAGGCATTATTTATAGTAGGACCTCCAGTAAAGGCTGGCAGCTGCTCAGTGTGTGGATATCCTGCAGTTAATGTGTCAGTCCTCCCTGCCTGCTGCTCTGGAAGGAGTATTGAATTTCCTTACCAGGGCTGCTAACCTTCCACTGCTCTGGAATTCAGTCTGCTTCATTTGAAGCAGGGCATTTGGTGCTCAGTGTGTCTTGGCTTTCCAAGGCTAGTGGTCAGACTTTTCAGTTTGAAATTTAAAAATTTGTATTAGTTTTCATTATTTCTTAAACAGCCTTGCTGTTCTTTCTGCCTTTAGAAAATGCATCTGAAAGTTCTCTGTTCCTCCCCACTCAGATTTTTCTTTCATTACACTGTTTAATTAGTACAGTCCTAGCTGAAATCTGTTTGTCTTCATAATGCTCTAATATTGCTGTACTTCGTTTTGTGAAGTGTCACACTGCAGGTCTCACTGGTACAGTCTGACTGTTGTTCATGACAGTAACAAGCTTCTCCTACATCTTAACTTGCTAATTAGCTGTCTTCCTTCCAGCATCTTGCTTAGAGGTGGGTGGAGGGTCTACTCCTTCATACAGAATCAGACTTGTTTTGGTTGGAAAAGACCTTTGAGTCCAACCGTTCTCTCTTCCCAAGTCTGGTGTTAAGCCATGTCTCTTAGCAGCACATCCATGACTTTTAAACATCTCCAGGGATGAGGATTCAGCCACCTCCCTGGGTGAGAACCCTTTCAATCAAGAAGTTCCTTCTCATATCCAACCTAAAACTCCCCTGATGCAATTTGAGGCCATTTTCCCTCATCCTATCACTTGTTAATAGGGAGATGTCCACCTCCACCTTGCTACAACTTCCTTTCAGGGAGCAAGGTCTACCCCATCAGTCTCTTCTCCAGACTAAACAACCCCAGCTGCCCCTCACCAGACCTGTTCTCCAGACCTTTCCCCAGCTTTGCTGCTCTTCTCTGGACCTGCTCCAGCACTATGCTGTTTTGTAGTGAGGGCCCCAAAATTGACCCCAGTACTCAAGGTGTGGCCTCACCAGTACTGAAATAGAGGGGGACTTTTCCTGGGCTGTACTGGTCACACTATTGCAGATCCAGGTCAGGATGCTGTTGGCTTTCTTGGCCACCCAAGCGTGCTGCTGGCTCATGTCCAGCTGGCTGTCAGGGGCACCCCAATGCCAACTACAGCAGTTCAGAGAAAAGTCCTAGAGTCCATCATGGGATTACCTGCACAGTGAGAATCTGGGACCGGATAGCAAATTCCAGGCACATTCCCCAAATAACTTCATGAAGTTACAGCTGAAGGAAGTTCAAAAATGTCTCAGCAGACAACTGAGAGTTACTGAGGGGAGATGCAGTTTGAACTCTGATGGCTGTAAACAGAAGAATTTCCTGCTGCTAGTACCACCATAAGCCATGCTTTTATTACTGCTTAAACTCAGTATGATCCCTAAGAGACTGCATATTACATCCATGGTGCAGTTCACTTCTCTGCACTCAGATTCATCTAACACTGAGACCAGGTTTCAAAGGGGCAGGTAACCAGACCAGTCCAGCACAACCACCACACCTCAGACTGAGTTTTCAACGGTCCTTTAATGATGAGACAGTACAGTACAGCAATTCTGCATACCTGATACCCAAGCAGCACCTGTGCAACGTGGTTAGGTCTGTTATAGGCATATACTCAAACTTGATTTATGCTGCCATGGCAACTGATTTTTCATGTGGTTTAAATTCGGTGGTACCTACACAAGGTTAATTGTCTTGCCCCAAAGGGCTCATTTCTTCAGCTTGATACCTTGTGTTTACCAGGGTTCACCCTTGGAGACATGCAAGCACCTGAAAAGCTAGTAGAATAGTACAGCTCATTTTCTTGAGATGCAGGTATGAGATTCAATCTCCTGAAGGAGTATCACTGATACTTCCTCTGCTGTGGGCCACAACTGCCCTAATCTGGTCCTTTGTCATGCACACAACCTTTCTTTTGAACTCCTCCAGTTCCCACAGCACCTGCAAGCTTGTGTTACATAATGATAAGATGCACCAAACGATCAGCACCTTTCAAATTGCTGTTTACATCCTGCAGGAGTGCTGATGGTAGTATCAAACCCCTTTACTTCAATCTGCCCAACTTTTTAGCTTTCTCAGCTTACATTTCTCACCTCAGTTCCATCATGCTTTCAAAATCATTTCGATCTTTTGAGTTTTTGCTGAACACTACAAGTACTATGTAGTTGTAGCTCTGCGAGGAGGAATGAGGTAAAAAAACATGAAGCATTTTGGTGAGAGAAAAGTGTTCTAGAAAGATAGTAAATTTATTCATACATCCACCATCTGCTCTGCATTTCTGGAACTGAGAGTAATTATGGACTGAAAAAAGGATCCTTAAAACTGGCTGCTTTAAATAGGTTCCCTCTCATTTTCAGATGGCCTTTGTCTTTCTTTTTTCTACCAAGTTCTTCAAGAAGAATTCACCTGATGAAAAGGCAAAAAAGCACCACAATTATTTGTAGGTATTTCAAGGAAAGCAAGCACACCAATATACATCATTTAATGCAGGTATTCTGTTCTGCAGGGGTTCTTGCCACAGGGTATCTAAAAGACAACAGCACTTGCAGTACAGCATGGGTGTAAGATAACCACAAACCAAACCCAACAACCAATGCCTCCACCCCTGAAATCCTGGTTTTCCTCGTGCCTGGCTTTATGAAAGAGCTCTACTGCTTCATGCTTTGTAACAGGCAAAGGTTAACTGGTTCAAAATTCAATTCCCGTTTGATAAAGTATCACCAGCTTGTAGCGAAATCTGTTCTAAATCTTATCTGAGCTGGCATTAAAACACCCTGAGAAGCAAGGTGGGTGCTCTAAGATGAGTGTTCTCTCCTTAAGAAGAAGCAGGGTGTTGGACTTACACAACAACTTCACTAATACCAGCTGCTACTTAATACCCAGTGCCTTGTCAGAAAAAAAACCCCTCACGATAGAGTACCTAATTATTTCCAAGGTACTGTAAATAAATTCTGCCTGAAGCAACAAAATCACATCACAGAGAGCCCCATTAAACCCTGAAGTAGAACGTAAAGGAAAGCTGGGAAGCTGGGCACCTCGCATTTAGTACAAACTAGGTTTGGCCAAAAAAACCCCAAAACACCAGCCTAAGCAGCACAGCAATTGTATGAATGCTGCTGTCATACTGATGCATTCTAGCGGGAAGTGTCCCTGCCTACGGTGGGGGGTTGGAACTAGATGATCTTTAAGGTCCCTTCCAACCTAAACCATGCCGTGATTATATAATTTAAACGATATATAGAAGACAGCGTAAACAAAGAAAAGATGACTGTATGAGGTGGTCTTCAAGCTCAAGTGAGCTTTGTTGCATATTATTTCACCCTTTTAACTTTATATACTAAAATGTTTTGTGCCCAGGAAGCTAAAGCTTGTCAGACATTTACCTGCTTTGTAGGAGGAGCGCACTAAGGGCCCACTGGCAGTATAATGGAATCCAAGATCATTTCCTACTTTTTCCCAGTACTTAAATTTTTCAGGAGTTATGTACTCCTCAACCTGAGTGGAAAAAAAAAAAAATTCTTTTGGTCAGGATTAACATGCAGGAAATGGTTACAGCTAGCATGCAGTGAAATGAAACACATATGCCAAGTTCAAAACTCTACACTAGGAAACTTCCAGCAGTCAAGTCACAAACTGAATTTTCTCTCTGCTTTCAACCAGAAGAATGCATTTTATGTGAAACTGCTTTTCCCACTGAGTTTAGAATTTCATTTCTAGTGGTTGCTTGATCATTTTCTTCACTCTGGTTTTGAAAGGTCCTTTTGAGAAAACCTTTTTTTCTTTTTTGGTCAAATTAGTCAAAGAAATACAGTAGTCCTAGAAATCACTAATAGTGAACACAGAACAGAGACTCCAGCTCTGGAGAGATTACAGGAGGAGAAAACTGTAATTTCCCCAGCTGTAAGTGGCACCATTATGGGAAAGACAGCGAAGGGGAGCTGGTCTGAGCCATTATGTTTGAGACATACAGTGAGATTCTTGTTTTCCAGGATCATAGCTCAGTTCCAGCTGTCTTCCCAGCTAAGAGCAGAAAGCAAAAATGGGAAGTCTGCAGAAAATGGAAGGGATTGGATGGCTGAGGTAATTTTTAGTGAAGAGCAGGTAACAGATGAGGGAAGGAAGGAGATTTTTCCCAACATCCACATCTGCGGTAAGGATGTTTATAAAGTCTCAGTTCAGAAAAAGGCAACTTGACTGCAGCACAGAGATGCAAATTAAAGGCATTTTTACCTTTAGGTGACGTTTTGTTGGTTGCATGTACTGTCCTAGGGTCAAACAATCCACATCTGCCTCCCGCAACACTGTGAAAACAGAATTCCCTGTTAGTGGCAGGAGGATCACAAGGGACTGTCAGTGATTAAAGGACACCCTCCTTCCAACTCTGAGCAAATGTTACTCCACAGCACCCAATGGGGTTACATTCTGCTCTCCAGCATGGGCAACTGGCAGCCTCCACAATCAGCAGCCACCTAGCTCACAGTGAACTGCAGGCTGCTGCCTGGTTTGAAGCCAGAGAGAACACCGCTGTGCTGTCACTCTTCAGTCATGTGCCTTGCTGCAGAGATGACAAGCTCTTTTCTTTTTTATTTGACTGCTTTTCACTCTGTCTTTAGGTCAGAGCTTTTGTTTCACAAAAACAAACAAAAAAAAGGGATGTGTGCATGTGCACTTGGCACTTCTCTTGGCACTGTTTCAAAAGACTTCATGCTGCAAAGATGCAGACAGCTCTAGAGCCATAAATGAGGGGCACTGCCAACATCTTCTGCCAGTTTTATGCACTTAGCATGTATGTTAGTTTTGATGTCTGCAGAACTTCATCAGCTTTGATAAATTTGTACATTAGAATCAATACATAGCAGAAGAATTCAGGTAGTCTGCTTACAGGCTAGTCAGCTAGCCTGAAGAACTGTGTTCAGTACAGCTAGTGGGGTGTTCTGAACAAAGGGATGCCTGAGGAATCACATTTTCTGTGAACATACATCTTGTGCCCCACATCAAATAGGAGGAAAAGAGTGGTTTTACTACAGCGTTACACTCACTGTTACCCTGGAATTGCTGTTTAGATTGATACAGGTCTGTAAAGAAATTGGTTCTTTATTAGCACATTTACACATTCTTTTACTTATACCCTTTACAGTATCTGAGTGAATGTGGTGGGTGATAGTTTTGTCTCCAAATACACCTCTGAAAGTGGTCTGAAAACAAATAGCAGCAAATGTGGAATTTCAAATTCTCATGGCTAGGAAATGCTAGGCATAAAGAATGGGAAGATCATGAACTCTGATTTTGCAGTCCAGATTGTGGGACAGCTGCAGAAAAATTAGACTGTATCACTGCATTCTACACATCACAGAAGCACAGAAATATTCTGGTTGGAAAAAGAATCTTGGGATCACCAAGTCCAACTGATATCCCTACTCTACAAGGTTCACCATATCTCCAAGCACCAAATCCACATGACTTTTAAACATGTCCAGTTGACTCAACCACTTCCCTGGGCAGCCCACTGCAATGCCTAACCACTCTTGCTGTGGAAGTTTTTCCTAATATACAGTCTAAAACCTACCCAATCACAGCGTGAGGCCATTCCCTCTTGTTCTATCAGTAATTACCTGTGATTACAGAAAATAAAGTATGAGGTAGATGCTATCTCAGGATATGGGAGGAACAGTTAGGCATTGGAAAAAGTTGCCCAGGGATGTGGTGGAGTCACTGTCCCTTGGAGGTCTTCAAAAAATGTGTAGACATGGCACATGGGGACACGGTTTAGCAGCCATAGTGGTGCTGGGCTTTCCATTTTCCAAATGAAACAATTCTATGATTCTGTTCTGTGATTCTAATGCCACAGGATTTACGAATTTCTCCTTACAAACACATTGCATTCACTCACCACTGTGAAACTCTCCTCTTGAAAATACATTTCCATGAAAACATAAGAACATGCTGCATCTCCTACGGTAAAAGGGGTTTTTTTGCATCTAAGTAAGCTGAAATAAATGATTTTAAGCAACAAGCTCTGCAGTTTCTAAAAATGAATGCAGAGTAAGGCAAGCCCATTATGAAACTGTTGCAAAGGTAAGAATTTTCATAGTCATACAAAGATAGTTCTAATTTCCATTGCATCTACCTGTTAATATGAACCTGAAAGACATATGAAGACAAAATCTTTCAGAAGTTCAATCTTTTTTAACCAAACTTTTTTTGCCATAAAGCTTAGGAAACCTTTCCTGTGCCGGCAAACTGCACGTAGAGGCAAAAATGCTTGCAACTTTTCCAACACAGTAAAATGGAAAGCTGTGAATTTAGGCATGTTTTTTCAACACCAACTTACATTTCATGGTGGAATAGACTTGCTCATCGGTTTCGCCTAGCCCCAGCATAATGGAGGTTTTAGAAATGATGCCGGGCTGCACCGCTTTAGCGTGCTTCAGCACGTGCAAGGACTGCTCAAAGCTGGCTCGGGGATCACGGACCTTCCTTTCCAGGTTTGCAGCACAAGAAATAAAAACACGTGAAAGGGTGCACACAGGTTGAGAGAAGCCAAGAAAGGTGCGTCCTGCTAGTTGCTACACAGTGAAAATGGCAACTTGGTGCTTTTGGCTCTGGAGTCTGACACCAGATGAGGACCCCCTGAAGGGATGGGTTGCAGCCCAGCCTACATACCAAAACCAGACTCCCTTTCAGAAGCAGCTCTTTACTATGAGGGCACAGAGTGCCCACAAAAGTTTGGGACACCTTATCCCTTTAAGTGTTAAAGACCAGGCTGGATGAGGCCCTTAGCAATCTGGTCTAGAGGGAGGTGTCGCTTCCATGGCAGGAGGCCTGAAACTAGATGATCTTTAAGGTCTCTTCCAACTCAAGCCATTCTTTGATTCTATGGTTCTGCCCGGGCCGATGAGCGGGGGCCGCCCACGGGACCAGACACCGCCCCAGGGACCGCGCACGACGCGGGCGCCCTCTGCCGGTGGGCTACGGCTACAGAGCCGCCGCTGCGCGCGGGGTATGCTGGGAGCAGAGGCAGCGGGCGGCGCGCCCCCGCGCCATTTCCCACTGCGCTGCCAGCCGCGGCCTGCTGCCCTATCGCGGGGCTAAGCAAACGGCTCCGGCCAGATCGTCCATACAAAGTGCTACAAAACCCTCCTCTGGTTTTGCTATCTTCCGTTTATACGTACTGGAATTGCTTACCGCTGCAGTTCGGGCACTGTCTCCACGTTGTGGGCGTACACATCCAGTCCGGACAAAGCTACTTCCTTCACAGCGTTAAGGTCCCCTCGAAAATCGGGAGTTAGGCATTCCACCAGGATTTTTGGATTCCTGAAAAGCAGAGACAAAGCACATCTATGGAATTGTGTCACTGTTGCTAAAAATCTCAAAACCCAAACATAACTACACAACGCTCTCATAGCCCAGGCAAAGTTAATTCAAGATATAATTCCAAACCAGCAGGTTTCTGCAAATACTTGTAAAAGAGTTCAAACAAAACATCTTGTGTTTAATTCCTGGGTTTACTGCTATGACCTTACAAGTGTCTAAAGGGAAAGGGTCTGGAGAATGGAGCCAGACCTCTTCTCAGTGGTGTCCAGTGACAGAACAAAGTGCGATGGACACAAACTGGAACACAGGAGGCTACATGTAACAGAAGGACAAAATTCTTCATTTTGAGGGTGACAGAAGCACTGGAATAAGCTTCCCAGACAGGTTGTGTCCTTCTCTGGGGGCGTTCCAAACCTGCTTGGACATGTTCCTGTGTGATTTACTCTGGGTCACCCTGCTCTGGCAGTGGCATTGGACTTGATCGCTTGAGGTTCCTTCCAACCTCTACTATGCTGTGATTCTGTGAAAGCTGAATAATAAATATGAAATAACAAATATAAAAGCAATTCCAACAGTCTCTTAAACAATCACATTCACTGCTTTTATGGATTTTTCATGCCTTAACATGAGTTTAGTATCAGACTCAAAATAAAGAGGAGCTGTAATCCTGCCTACTGGATAACAAAACTCTGCATTATTACTGTGCAAGTTAATCTTGCTGTCCAGGAGCCAGATTGCAGCTCAGAAAACCAGGTGGGGAAAACTGTAAGAACCTTTTGAGTCCCAAGATATGCTGGATAAAGACTTGAATAGGTTTATATGAATTAAATCTGCAGGTAAACAAGTATGTTATCAAATGGTGTACAGGACACTGATATAGAATGAAGAAGGCACAGCTAGGGAAAGCAGGAAGGTACAACTGCAGATTTAGAAACTGCTGAAAGAGAAACTCAGCTTCTTCTGTCATGTGGTAACAGATATCTAAATCCACTGTGTCTGAGCCCTAAGATTCAAGAATGAGCATACCTCAAAAGCATTTACTCATTTCCTGGTAAATCATCTGCCTCTTCAAAGAAATAATCCAGTACTTAGCTTTGAACAAGCCTGGGCTAAATTGGAAATGCATCCAAATTCAAAATACTTTGGGGCCATTATATGAGAAGGAGGAAAAGCTAAAGGAGACTTTTGTATTTGCATAGCCCCTGAAATAATCCAGCTACAGGTAGTTTGACCTGTATGCAGTACCACGTTCTAAAGTTTTAATAATAATAGTAATATATTAATGAAATACCTTTCTTTCAGGTGAGAGACTGTCTTTGCAAAGTGCTGTGCTCCACCATCAGGCATATCTAGAAGCATTTCAATTAGTTAACCATTCTGTTCAAGAAATGTATTTACTTATTT
>VWYK01100215.1:26618-53901 GCA_013399775.1 Semnornis frantzii
TCAAAGTCACAAAACTCCTACAGATCCTCTTTTCAATGCAAAACAACAAAGCAGTTGAGCCCCAGGTTTATCTTACCACCTGTACCAAAGGTTTACAACCAATACTCTACCAAGCCTTGTTCTGCACAAAGTCTAACTGTGATCATCTAGGGCAGACCTCAAATGTTTACTTTGAATTTATCTATCTCTAGGTTCACTGCTGTCAGACTGGGCACACAATGGCTATATCTATTTATGGGTTTGGTCTGAGAAACATTTCTACAAAAATGGAACTAAATATATAATTATATGTATGTAATTATATATTATACTGAAGTTTTTATATACATATATAAAAAAAAAAAAGCCTGCTCTTTTATTTTCAGCTACTTTGACACTGCTGGACTTTCACCACACTGAACAGTCCTTACAAAGGTTTTCCCCATCTGTGTGGTGTCACCATAAAGGGGCTACTAAAACTTTTAAGAAGGTAACATTCAATACTGTTAGATATCATATGTTGGGAGGAAGTTCTGTAATGATACTGTAGCTGAATGTTTACAGGGGTTTTCTTTGGTGAGTGAAGTAAAAGAACATGGTATGTATATATAGATAAGTATTTTGCAAAGGTGTGTGTATATGTTTTTTTTTTTTAAAGTATTATAAAATACTACAAAGTATAAATACTATACTATAATACTATGAATAAAATACTCAGTACTGTAATATTCTGGATGTTTAATACCAGTGTAACTGCTGTTATATTTCACCAGATATAGAGAAATGTTAAGAACATGAAGAAATCTTCCAGCTTCAGCACTATCAACTCCTTTAAAATAGTAATGCTTAACGGTTGTGCTGAGTGATAAATGTTTCCTGTTGTCTGTGTTTGCCCCATAAAAAACAGCTGAGAGCTTAGACTGGAAGAGATGAAAGACAAGATACAGACCGTCTCTGTCCACCGATGTCAATACCACATAATCCAAGCCCCACTCAGCTATAGCCTTTGCTGTGTTGTAAGGCTCCTCAGGATCCAGGGGAGGTGGATTTTTGGCTGTCTTTACTGAACAGAATCTGCAACCTCTAGTGCATGTGTCACCCATCAGCTGAAATAAGACAGACATTCTTACCTTTACATTGTACACACCACTACTGCTCATCTGAGAAATAGCTGCATGAGGTTGAGCAGATAAATCCCAATACTATGCAAAAAAAAAAAAAACAAACCCTAGAACAGTGCTTTACTCTCAACTTCTTGTAATAAACTCACTGCACCACAGCAGAGACCAAAAAATGCACCATAAACGGCTCAAACATTAATGGAATAATGGAGACCAGTGACAGGGGGCATCCCTCAGGGGTCAGTGCTGGGACCAGCGCTGTTTAACATCTTCGTCAGTGACATGGACAAAGGAATCAGTGCACCCTCAGCAAGTGTGCAGATGACACCAAGCTGTGTGGCACAGTCGACTTGCTAGAGGGCAGGGATCCATCCAGAGGGACCTGGACAGGCTGGAGAGGTGGGCCCAGGCCAACCTCATGAAATTCAGCAAGGCTAAGTGTAAGGTCCTGCACCTGGGTAGGCACAACCCCAAGCACAAACACAGCTGGAGAGCAGCCCTGAGGAAAAGGACCTGGGGGTCTGGGTTGATGAAAAGCTCAACGTGAGCCTGCAGTGTGTGCATGCAGCCCAGACAGGCAACAGAGTCCTGGGCTGCATCAAGAGCAGTGCGGCCAGCAGGGCGAGGGAGGGGTTCTGCCCTTTTACTCCGCTCTTGTCAGACCCCATCTGGAGTACTGTGTACAGTTCTGGAGCCCCCAGCACAGAAATGACATGGAACTGTTGGAGCAGGTCCAGAAGAGGGCCACGAAGATGATAAGAGGGCTGGAGCAGCTCTCCTATGAGGACAGGCTGAGAGAGTTGGGGCTCTTCAGCCTGGAGAAGATAAGGTTTCCAGGAGACCTTACAGATACCTTCCAGTATCTAAAGGGTGCCTACAGGAAGGCTGGGGAGGGACTATTGACAAGGCCTTGTAATCACAGGGTGAGGGGCAATGGGTTTAAACTGGCAGAAGGGAGATTGAAACTGGATGTTAGGAGGAAGTTCTTTCCAGTGAGGGTGGTGAGACACTGGCACAGGTTGCCCAGGGAGGCTGTGGCTGCTCCCTCCCTGGAGGGGTTCAAGGCCAGGTTGGACGAGGCCTTGAGTGACCTGTGCCAGTGGGAGGTGTCCCTGCCTATGACAGGGCGTTGGAACTAGATGATCCTTGAGGTCCCTTCCAACCTTACCATTCTATGATTCTGTGATTCTATGGATATAGAATAAATGGTTAATGGCTTACCATAATAGTAGCTGTAGCTGTAGCATATTCACCACCTCCCCAGCACTCTCCAATGTTGGGACAACGGGCTTCTTCACATACCTGAAAGTAAAAGACAGACATGCACCTGCCTTTTTTTCTCATAGTAAAAAATACAGTAAGTTAATATTAATAAACACATCAAATGCCTGTCTTTTTTCTGTATTGTTATAGAAAATTATTACTGTATTATTGATCAGTTTTGAAGATAGCTTTCTGGCAAAGCAGAATCACAGCATGGCGGGTACTGAAAGTGGCCTCTGAAGATCATCTAGTCCAGCCTTCCTGCTAGAGCAAGATCACCCAGAGTAAACCACAAAGGAACACAGTGAGGTGGGTTTGGGATGCTTTCAGAGAAGGAGACTCACAATCTCTCC
Source organism: Semnornis frantzii (assembly GCA_013399775.1). NCBI lineage: Eukaryota > Metazoa > Chordata > Aves > Piciformes > Ramphastidae > Semnornis > Semnornis frantzii. Next base: position 29,335 of record VWYK01100215.1, read on the forward strand.
AGGCAGCCTGTTCCAGTGCTCTGCCCCTTTCAAAGTGATGAATTTTTTCCTTATGTTTATTTTAATTATGTTTTCATTCCTCAACATAAGAGTTTCATGTTCTGTAAGTCAGTAGCCTAGGAAGAGAGATGTTTCCTGATTTCCAGTATCATTCTCTTCCTCTACTTCACAACTTCAAAAGCTCCTCAACCAGAAGATTCACTTATTAATTAGGACAATCTGCCATTAACATTTTACATTTAAAAACTGATAAAACGTTCACAAAGTCTGATTCATCGCAGCATGATCTTACCCTTAAAGAGAAAAAAAATGGAAAAAATGCTCTTCGAGCATACCCACCACTTGTTCCCATCTGGAAGGTGGATTTAGGTACATCTATTTCTAGAATTTCTGTTCATGCAAAATATGTTTATAGCTCTGAAATTTTGCATGTTTCTGTTAAAAATAGTGACATGTAGCATCTTCTGATCACTTTGGTGATGCAAGTAGTAAACTCTAGTATTTAAAATCAGGAAAAATATTAAATGTTCTATTGAATCTGCCTCCATTCTTTATGAGTTAAATTCACTTCTAGCAAAAATAATCAGAATTGGGCTTGGTTTCATGGTTGAAGATCATACAAGAAATGACTTCTATCTGAAATAATTTGTATCTGTAAGAAATTACTTATTTGTACAGGAAAACTTGGTTGGTACTAGACTTACTGTATGAAGATTTAAACTTCTCAAGGTATTCTTTAGTTTATTGTAGTTTTTTCCCATGGGAATCCTTGTTTTCAGCCATGGAGGAAGTCGCAGCCTGAATAAGAGAACATAAGGATTGTCAGATTATTTACATGGTAAGCTTCCATTAATTTCATGGATACACTTCAGTTAGTTAAGATCTCAACTAGGACAGGTCCCTTGAAGGCTGATGCAGCTCAGCAATCAGTATTAACACCAACACTATTAGTGGTCACAACAGACTTCTCTCTTCTATATTAATCATCATCCCTACATTCAAGAGTAGGAATTTGAAAGATTTACACTGTAAGATGGAAAACTCTTAACTATACTGGTGGGATTTAATAGTGCCACACTGGAGACTGCAGCAGTGAATGGCAGCTCCTGTTACATGACCATCACAAAGTCTGATTAAATTTATAACTGAAACTGGGGGTTTTAAATTTAGTCCTCATTTTGTTTTACATGGAGGAAACCCCATGGAAGCAACTACAGTTGTTTAAAATTACAACTACCTTTCTCCTTTCTGACGCTTTAAATTGCCTTTATACTCAGCCCATGTACTCTTGTCTGACAAATCTCCAGACACAAAATCCTGTAAGTTGGGTCCATTTTGCAGAAATTCTTTTTTTTCATCTGTCAGAGAGCCAGATCTTCTGTACTGGTTACACACATGGCTTCCAGACACCTACAAGAAGCAACATTGTAATTTATTCAATTATAAGCGTACCAGCATTATATACTATCTACTTGTCATTTTGATGGTTAATGTGCACTTGATGTAAGCATTTTGCCAATTGCCTTTATGTTAAGCATACAGAATCGCTTTGGTTGAAAAAAACCTTTAGGATCCTCAAGTCCAACCATTAATCCCGTACTGCCAGGTCACCACTAACCCATGTCCCTCAGCAGCACATCTGCACGGCTTTTAAATCTCTCCCAGGGATGCGAATGCCACCACTGCCCTGGGCAGCCTGTTTCAGGGCTTTACAACCCTTTCAGTGAAGAAGTTTCTTCTGATATCCAGACTAAACCTCCCCTGGTACAACTCGAAACTATTTCCTCTCATCCTGTCACCTGCTACTAGAGAGAAGACACCAACCACCTGTCTCCAACCTCCCTTCAGGGAGTTGTAAAGAGCGAGAAAGCCTCTCCTCAGCCTCTTCTCCAGACTAAACAACCCCTCAGCTGCTTTTCACAGGTCTTGCACTCTGTGATTATCATTTTATTTCCTCAAGTAATTTGAAACAGACATAAAGCACGATTTATTCCAAAATATCTTATATATGTTGTAGGTATTGTGTTTGAGTATGAGTAATGTAGCGTGGATTGAGATTTCGGGGCTGAGAAGCAGGATGCTGAGATGATCGAGCAGAGGCTGCCCGATCAGTGACTGATGGGAGTTATTTGGATGGAAAAGCCGCACAAGCCGGGCTCTCAGAAGCGAGGCTACAACGGATGGGCTCCGCAGACCGGTGTTGTGTCTGTACGTACCGGCACAGCAGCTCTCCGGACTGCCTGAGGTACCAGCACGGCCGGTTAAGTGCTGGGGACAGCCGCCGCGATCTATCCGCGGCGATCTATCGCTGTCACGCCCCACGGCCCAGCCTGACGGCTCGCAGCCACCAGGGAGACGAGCTCGGATAACGGCATCGTCTTCTACTGGCACGATGCGCCCCGTCCCCTCACCGGGGGTCCATCTCGGGATCTTTTTTCTGCCGCGCGGCAAGGCCTGCCCCGACAGCCTTGGCAGTCGGCCTTCCGGCACCCTACTGCGGCACACGGAGCCCACTCACCCGTCCCTGGGGTCCTAGCAGCAGCCGCCGGGCGGCCGTGGCGGCGGCCCCACAGCAGCGGCCCCGCGGCAGCAGCGACATGGCGACGTGGGACCGACTAGCCCGATCAATCGTTTCAGCGCTCGGCCTACCCGCCTCAGTCAGCTTACGCACATCTGGTCTCAGCTACTCTTGCCTCTTGGACGCCTATCCTCAGCGTGATGACGTTTAAGGGCCGAGAGCGACTACAAGTACGTGATGACGTCAAGCGCTGTCTCTTTTGGGTCTGCCTGCTGCCAGGTGAGGTGCGGGTCGGTGGAAAAATCCGGGTCCATCGGCTGCGGGTAGCTTCTTTGTGTGCCCTTCCTGGGCGCAGTTAGCCCCCTGGGTCGCTTCGAGCCCAGCCGCCGCGTCCTGTCCCAAATGCCGTGGGAGGGAAGCCCTGGGATGGCGCTTTACCCCTATGCCCCCCAGCGGTTCCAGACCCAGCTTAGGCCGCGCTGTGAACACTGAGGCCGCCGCTTCGCGCAGCTTCCCAGGGGCCCAGCCCGGATGTAGCGGTGTTAGAAGCGGAGCCCAGCGCTTTGGCAGCGTAAAAGTGGCAGAGGGGATGGGTGCTTGGGGCCTGCGCTCTGTGATTATGCATTCTGGGGTACGCTAGTGGAAGGCACGGGAAGGATGCAGTAAGAGGGCTTTGCTTTGAAGTTCTGCAGATTCTTTTTGTTGTTCGTCGTAGGATGAAGACCATTCTTAGCAACCAGACGGTTGACATCCCCGAGCAAGGTAGGTCTGCGGGTGCGTTTTGGGTGTGGATGTGCATTTTGTGATGCTGACCCCGCAGCTGCTTAACCTGCATCTGCCTTCTGATTTCCAGTCAGCGTTGCCCTGAAGGGCCGAACAGTCATTGTAAAGGGCCCCAGAGGAACCCTGCGAAGAGATTTTAACCACATCAACGTGGAGCTGTCCCTCCTGGGAAAGAAACACAAGAAGGTGAGTGCTGTACAGGCTATTTCTCTGCCCAGGAAGAGGAGGGGTACCATTACGGTTGGCTTTAAAACTTGCTTATAGTGCAGGAGATTGAAACAACATTTTTATTTGCAGGTAAGTTGTTTACTTTTCTGCATGTTTTTTTTGTGTTGTGTGCAAGAGGTTGGTCTTGTAGAACCTCAGGGATCTGTTCTGAAACTGTGGAATTCTTGAAGTTTTGGAGTGAATTTGTTGATTGGTTTTCTAGTTGCAGTTGGTTACTGGCAATTGAATTGATCATTACATGCTGTATTTTTACAGATCAGCTAGTTTTAGCTAGATAAAACTAAATTTCTTCATTACCAGAACCAACAGGTTACTTCAGGAGAGCAGTGTTTTTTCAAAGTTGTGTTTTTGTACTAGCTTACAGTTGGGGGGGCAGAGGAAGAGGGAAGAGTATTTAATTTCAACTACTTTGTCACAAGCATCTAGTTTTTTGTTTCAACACTAACCACCCCTCGCTCTTTCATTGCAAAGATGATGGATAATACCTGAGAGTGATTTTTAGAGCAACATTTGTTCAGCATTTAAGAAAACATCTTTTTCAGCTTGAGTTTTCAAAATTTCTGTCCCAGTTTCTTTAAGGGTTTGTTAATAATGAGAAACAATGGGGGGAAAAATACAGTTTTTTGTATGTTTAGGGGTTAAGGTTGAAAAGAGTCATAGAATGGTAAGGTTGGAAGGGACCTCAAGGATCATCTAGTTCCAACCTCCTGCCACAGGCAGGGACACTTTCCACTAGTACAGGTTACTCAAGGCCTTGTCCAACCTGGCCTTGAACACCTTCAGGGAGGGAGCAGCCACAGCCTCCCTGGGCAACCTGTGCCAGTGTCTCACCACCCTCACTGGAAAGAACTTCCTCCTAACATCCAATCCAAATCTCCCCTCTGCCAGTTTAAACCCATTGCCCCTTGTCATTACAAGACTTTGTAAATAATCCCTCCCCAGTCTTTCTATAGGACCCCTTCAGATATTGGAAGGCTACTATAAGGTCTCCTGGAAGCCTTATCTTCTCCAGGCTGAAGAGCCCAACTCTTGTAGTCTGTCCTCATAGGAGAGCTGCTCCAGCCCTCTGAGCATCTTCGTGGCCCTCTTCTGGACCTGCTCCAACAGTTCCATGTCATTTCTGTGCTGGGGGCTCCAGAACTGTACACAGTACTCCAGATGTCAGTAACTGGGCCTTCAGTAGCCTTCTGAAGAAACAAAACAGTTTTGTGCTTTTGCTGCAGAAACTTTTAAGTCGTTTACCTGAACTTCATTTAGTTTGACACAGAAATATGCGTAGTTTGGAAGCGTAGCAGAAAACTTTGCTAATTCTGGTTTTGTGTTCTTTTTTCACAGCTGCGTGTTGACAAGTGGTGGGGTAACAGAAAGGAGCTGGCAACAGTTCGCACCATTTGCAGCCATGTGCAGAACATGATCAAGGGAGTGACGTTGGTGAGTTCCCTTTGGAAATAGGGTAACTTGTGTCATTTGTTAACTGATGGTGCTAGACACACTTTTATTTCAGTCAGAGCTTCTTTGACCATCCAAGATATAGCTTCTCTTTTTTTTCCCTTGCACATGCTGTCAGGCAAGTTCTGCAGGTAGAACAAATCATCAGCAGTAACGAACTAGATGTCTCTTGGGCTCTGTGACTTTCCCTTGTTAAACTCTTCTCAATGTCTTTTGGATTTAGGGGTCTCTAGTGGGTTTTACACATCTTGCGTACCTGCTGGCTGCTTTAAGTATCTGATTATGTTCTTTGTCCCAGGGATTCCGTTACAAGATGAGGTCAGTGTATGCTCACTTCCCCATCAACGTGGTTATCCAGGATAATGGCTCGCTCGTGGAGATCCGGAACTTCCTGGGGGAGAAGTACATTCGCCGAGTGCGTATGAGGCCAGGTGAGCATCTCTGGAGGGTGGACATTTCTGATGAGTTTCTGAACTCTCTTTTGGATACTGCCACTGATAACAGGCAGCAGTGAAGCATAGAATCCTAGAATGGTTTGAGCTGGAAGGTACCTTAATGATCACCTAGTTCCAACCTGCAGCCGTGGGTGGGGACATCTACTAGCTCAAGGCCCCAGCCAGCCTAGCTTTTAACACTTCTCTGGGCACCCTGTTCCAGTGGTTCACCACCTGCATGGGGGAAAAAAATTCTTCTATTATATCTAATCTGAATTGTGCTTCTTCCAGTCTGAAGCCATTATCTCTCATCCTGTCACTCCATGCCTTTGTCAGAAGTCCCTCTCCAGCTCTCTTGTAGGCCCCTTCAGATACTGGAAGGCTTCTAGAAGGTCTCTCTGGAGCTTTCCCTTCTCCAGGCTGCACAACCTTGAGCTTGTCCTCAAGGCGTGCTCCAGCCCTCTAATCATGACTCTACTCTTGACTCACCCTTAACAGTTCTGTGTTCTTTTGCTGGTGGCTCCAGAGCTGGACACAGGACTCCAGGTGGGGCCTCACCAGAGTAGAGGGGCAAAATCTTCTCCCTCCTCCTGCTGCCCACACTGCTTCTGATGCAGTTCAGGACGTGGTTGGTTTCTGGGCTGCAAGTACACGTTGCTGGCTTGTGTTGAGCTTCTCATCAACCACCATCTCCAAGACTTTGAATGATTGTTGAAGCAGAATTTTCCAGTCTGAATTCATGTGCTCTTATGGTGCCTTTGCCATGTTTAGGATTTTACTTCATAATGCTGTTGTAATTCTTTATTGGTAATGAGATTTAATAGATAATAACTAGTTTAGATCTAGTTACTGTGATTATCTTAGCTGTTGGGTTTAGGTCTTGTGTACTTGAGAGCTTCAGCAAGATGTCCAGCAGAGCAGGCATTTGATGGAGCTTGTTAAGCTTCCAGGAGGAGACAAACATGTCATGAACACAGATTAAAACTGTAGAAAAATTTCCTATATCCATGTTTTTTTGATAATTCCACTTCTGGTGAAGGTAGGGGTGAAGACATTTAATGTCACTTAGTGTTTAGGAGTGGCTTTACATGACAGTGTACTTACTTGTCCAAAATCACTGGAAGTTGCAGTACAGAGTTACTTAAGGTGACTGATTTACTGTGAGATATTGAGGGTGAGTTTGACAATTGTATTTAAGTCGACATTAAGAGACAGTCAAGTGCTGGCTTAAAACCTAACATCTACTGACCACATAGATGTAACTATAAATACTTCCTAGTGTTAACTGTCCATACAACTAAAAGTTTCCTGTTAGACTCTTGAATGTCCCAGTGTTCACCTCTGGAGGGTCAGGGTTTCTTGGCAGTAGCTTTTGATTGGGGTGACTCCAGTTTTGTCTTGGTGAAATTAAGAAGGTGGCAGCTATACCCACCTAGCTGATAAAATGTCATGCTGGACACATCTCTAACTTCCACATGTTGTTGGTGATTAATGCTGAAATGTGACATTTAAGTCCTAAGTTGTATGATCCAGAGCACAACTGAAAAGCTCAACATGAGCCTGCAGTGTGCGGTGCAGCCCAGACAGGCAGTCCTGGGCTGCATCAAGAGCAGTGCAGCCAGCAGGGCGAGGGAGGGGTTCTGCCCTTTTACTCCGCTCTTGTCAGACCCCATCTGGAGTACTGTGTACAGTTCTGGAGCCCCCAGCACAGGAAGGACATGGAACTGTTGGAGCGGGTCCAGAGGAGGGCCATGAAGATGATAAGAGGGCTGGAGCAGCTCTGCTGTGAGGACAGGCTGAGAGAGTTGGGGCTCTGCAGCCTGGAGAAGAGAAGGCTTCCAGGAGACCTTATAGTAGCCTTCCAGGATCTGAAGGGGGCCTACAGGAAGGCCGGGGAGGGACTATTGACAAGGTCTTGTAATGACAGGATATGGGGCAGTGGGTTTAAACTGGCAGAGGGGAGATTTGGATTGGATGTTAGGAGGAAGTTCTTTCCAGTGAGGGTGGTGAGACACTGGCACAGGTTGCCCAGGGAGGCTGTGGCTGCTCCCTCCCTGAAGGTGTTCAAGGCCAGGTTGGACAAGGCCTTGAGTGGCCACTGTGCTAGTGGGAGGTGTCCCTGCCTATGGCAGGAGGTTGGAACTAGATGATCCTTGAGGTCCTTTCCAAGCTTACCATTCTATGGTTCTATGACTTGCGCTCATCTTTGAATGCTGAAACTCTGAGGGAGGACAGTCTGGAAGAGATTTTGGAGGCACTTGCAAGTAAGTTATAGAAGATAATTAATCCCTAGAGCGCTGCTTTCTAGGTCTGTGAACTGAGACAGGATGTGAATACTCTTCCTTTAGTATTCTTGACCTTTTCACCATCAGTGAAAATTCTGCAATTTCCTTTCTGTAGGTGTTACCTGTGCCGTATCTCAAGCCCAGAAGGATGAGCTGATCCTTGAGGGGAATGACATTGAATTGGTCTCCAATTCAGGTTTGTGCAGTGGATGTGCGGGCAGATAAAATGATACAGCCACTGTGATCTGAAGACATTAGCTTAGCAAACTGTCTTTTTTTCTCAAACCCTAAGATAAACAACATCTTTTTGTTTCTTTCCCTGTAGACACTTTAATTGCTTTTCATAGCTGCTTTTTTTTTTTTTTTTTTTTTTTTTTTTTTTTTCTAAACTTAAAAGATACTTGTACAAGCCTATAGATGTTCTTTGAAGCAGTATTGGTGGCCTTTTTGGCACCCAGCTTCTCAGCTTTCCCTTTTTCCCCAAGTGTGCAGAAGTAAACTGCCACTGCCCTGGGTTGCCAGGATGGGCTCAGTGAAAAATATTCTGTTTTCATGAGAACTGATAGGCTTGCAAGTTGACACTTCAATTCTGCAGGTGACAGTTTCATTGGTTAGTTGAAATATTGGAGAATAAACAAGCCTGTGAGATTGCTTAGCCCTCTTGCTTTGTGGTAACGGTCTTGCTTTGTCTGCAGCTGCCTTGATCCAGCAAGCCACTACAGTCAAGAACAAGGATATCAGAAAATTCTTGGATGGTATCTATGTCTCTGAGAAGGGAACAGTACAGCAGGCAGATGAGTAAAACTGTAATAGGTTGGTATCATCTTGACACAAATTAATTGTCTTTTGTGTAGAGGTGGTGGCTCCATCTAGGGACTTCGCAAGGTTTATCTGCTTAAACAAGTCTCTGCAGGGACAGATTTGTGCTTGTAAAAGGCATAAGAGGTATCAAAACACTTAAATTTTGCTATGGCTCAGCAGCAGCCTTCCATCTCTCTTCAACTTGATGTGTTGCTGTGTAGAGAAGTACCTAGCTTGGAAGGGCTCTGTTCTGCACTGGAAATGCTGGTTTTGGCAGTGGCTGAGAATTTAGTACCAGCTGTGACCTGGCCTGACAGACCAGAGAAGACTTCCTTAGACTAATGTACCTCCCGGATAGTCTTCTGTGTAGTTGGTGTATATAATAAGGACAGCAGTTTACATGGTGTATATATATGTTTGGTAGTGGAGTACAAAGATTTGGGTGTAATTTAAGAATTTTAACTACTGAAAGAATTTGATAGGTTTCAGAACACTTGTGCAGAACAAGGCAACCTGACTTGCAAATTAAATAAATGTGTGTGTTCTGATCTAAGCTTGAAACAGAGGATGCAGATGGAAGTGAGTTTTATAAGCTAACAATTTTTCGTGTCATCAGTCAGGTACTGGACACTTCTAAGCTGCTGGAAAATAATAGTACTGTTCTGAGTTTCTTGAGACATGAAACAACTTGTTACTCGCTTGTTCAACAGCTGTGAGCTGTTGTGTTTGAAGGCATCTCAAATCTTTTCTGAATAAAATGAAACAAATTCTTTGAGTTCATGTTTTGTGTCAAAACTGTCAGATAATTGGCTTGTGTCTATAATCAGTTTCACATTTGCAGTGATAAAGCTTTCTAAAAGCTCTTTTTATTTACAGTTGCCTGGATCCTGAAACACACCGACATGAGGCAGTGTATCAGCAAGTACTAGCTTGAAGAATCCAAGACAAAAGCCCCAGACCATGAGAGGTTTAATAAAAGAAACATATTTTATATCTTGGCTTCTATTTTTAAGCACTAAATGGTGATAATGTGAATGTGTTCAAGATCCTTCGCCATAGGAGAAGCAGATTATCACAGGGTAATGCAAGATCATTGTGTAGATCACAGAATGTTAGAGGTTGGAAGGGACACCTTGAAGAGGTCGTTAAGTCCAACCCCCCCACCAGAGCAGGATCACCTAGAGTAGGTCACAGGGGAATGCATCCAGGCAGGTTTTGAATGTCTCTAGTGAAGGAGACTTCACAACCTTTCTGGTGAACCTGTTCCAGTGTTGTGTCTCCTTCACAGTGAAAAGTTTCTTCTTGTGTTCACATCAAACCTCTGCTCCAGCTTGCACCTGCAGTCCCTTGTCCGATTATTGGACATCACTGAGTCTGACTCTGTTCTGACGCTCATCCTTCACATCTTTATAAACATGAACGAGGTCCCCTTCAGTCTCCTCCAAACTAAAGAATCCCAACTCCTTCAGCCTTTCTTCGTAAAGAAGATGTACTACTCCCTTTGCCATCTTTGTGGCTTTGCACTGGTCTCTCTGAAGTAGTTCCCTGAGGTTGTAAGGGACCTCCAAGGGTCATCTAGTCCAACCCCGCTGCATCTTCAACTAGATCAGCTTGCCCAGAGCCCTGTCAAGCCTCACCTTAAAATATCTCCAGGGATGGAGCTAGATGATCCTTGNTTGAGTTTGGAAGACATGGTCCTTGAATGTTAACCAACTATACTGGGCCTCTTTTACCTTCTAGTTCTATGTCCCATGGGACTTCCCTAGCAATTGTTTGAAAAAGTCAAACAATTGTCCCTACTGAAGTCCAGGGTTGTCTTTTTATTCCTTTTTCATCTTGCTGTGTAGCAACCCCTAATTGGCTGTTGTGCTGTGCTAAAATCCACATTGTCATCTGTTAAACATAAAATTTTGAAATAAGATTCATGGAAAACACTGTTCGAATCGTGCAGCTCAATGAGTCTCAAAATCCTTTGTGTTCCCATGCTGCACACTGAATGCAAGGAGTTCCCCAGTGTGGTTCAGGGTGACTCCAGAGTTGCTGTGGGTGATAACTAGTTTGTGGTTTTGGGTGATGGAAGAATGCATGTGCCTCCAACACCTGTGGTGGTAGAACATTTTGCAATCTCAAATAGGCCAGAGACTTTCAGCATTTTACCTTTCAAATTAATAAACCCAAATGCTCTTGGAAGTCTCTTCCAACCTAGTTGATTCTGTGTTGACTGCTACTTGAAATACAGTGAAGAAATTGTCTTGTGCATTTTTGAACTGAGATTCTGGGGTTGCATCAAGTGTTAGAAGTTTGAGGTTCAGCTGTCGTTTGGCTTGTGTTTGATGCTGTCTTGTGTTCAGATGCAGTTACAAAAGTGTAAATACCTCTTAAGATATGCCGGGGCACTGATAAAGTGCCTCTCTCTGCTTGGGGAACTTAAGACTGAGATAACTAAATTCTTGTTGGAGTAGTTTGGAGGTTTCACTGAGTCTTAAAAATAGTACTGGAAAAGAAGGTTGTGAAGCAGAGGAAGGCAGCAAGAATTTAACTGATGGCTTTTTTGTGCCCATAGTTCCATTTCTCCTTCTCTGGAGACTTTCAAAACCCACTGGGATACAGTCCTGTGCGAACTACCTAAGATGATCCTGCTTGGCAGGGGGTTGGACTTGATGGTCACTGGAGGTCCTTTCCAATCTCTAAGGTTCTGTGATTGTAGAGAAGCTTCTTTACATCTCCTCAGAGGTGTGTGCCCCCTGCCTGGGAGTAATGATCTGATGCAGTGACTAAAGAGGCTGGCCAAGGGGAATTTGAAGTGATGGTGCAATTCACAGGAGAAGCCTGCTAGACTCATTTGGGGATGACCAAATCCAGACCAGTGGAAACCTCCGAGTTTGGTGCCTGTTAAGTTTAAAGGAGGTGGCAGGATCATTTATCTGTTATGAGCACCATGCCCAGCTTGGTAGCTTTTGTGTAATGCAGCAATAAACTCCTATGGGTCTTGTCCCACCCATGGCTTGCACTGACCTTTGACCAGAGCTAAAATGATAGCAGACATTTATTTCTATGAATAAGTGCAATTTAGAATTATATTAATTGCTCTCTTGAGTAAATCAATAGTTATTTTTATGTTCTGTGGTACTCAATTTTTATGTCAGCTCCCTCTCCTGGTGACAACAACCCCTATCAAGGCTCCAGGCTTGGGGCAGAATGGATGAAGAGCTGCCTGCCCAGCTGATTGACAGCAGGCTGAACATGAGCCAAGGATCCTGGCCTGGATCAGGAATAGTATGGCCATTAGGACCAGGAAAAGTGATTGCCCCCCTGTACTTACCATTGGTGAGGCCACTTTGAATTCAGTTTTGGGGCCCTCACTACAAGAAAGGTACTGAGGTGCTGGAGCAGGTCTAGAGAAGGGCAGCAAAGCTGGAGAAGGGTCTGAATAATAGGTCTGGTGAGAAGCAGCTGAAGGAACTGGGTTTGTTTGGAGAAATGGAGGCTAAGGGAAGACCTTTTGCTCTCTACAACACTCTGAAAAGGGGCTGGAGTGGGCTGGGGGTTGGTTTCCCAAATGAGGAGAGGAAATGGCCTCAAGTTGCACCAGGAGAGATTTAGATTGGATACTAAAATTTCTTGAACAAAAGGCTCCCCAGGGAGGTGATTCAGTCCCCATCCTTATAGGTGTTTAAAAGCCACAGAGATGCCATGCTGAGGGACACAGTTTAGCAGCAGACTTGGTAGAGTTAGAGCTGGTTGGAGTCAATGATCTTAAAGGTCTTTTCTAACCAAAATGATTTTATGATTTTGTGATTTTGGAAACTAGTGATTGTATATTATTGTGACTTGTCTCCTCTGGGTCCAGTTACATTTGCTTAAAACGCTGACATCTAATCTGTACTTGCCCCAGTATATAAGAGATACAGGTGTGCTGAGTGATAATGGAGTTAATTTAGACCCATTTTAGAGACATCTTCAGAAGATGGCCTAGGACATTTAATTCTTGGTGGTGTACTTAAAGGAGAGTTTGTGGATTTTAATAACACTTTTATTTGTAAACCTTAATAACTGCAGGTCCAGGCTCAACAACACAACATGACTACACATCACAAGATGCTTTGGCCTAGAGGTTCATAGAAAAGTGCACATCAGTTCTCACAGTATCTCTTTTCAAGTCAAACTGTTTGAGAGGTTCTTCCAAGGCACAGGAGAGTTATCAAGTGGTTTTTGGTGTTTTGGGTTTTTTGAGTTTTTTTTTTTTAATAGATGATTTTGTCTTCTCTGTACAGTAAGTGGATAAAAGTAATTTCACCTGAAATGAATGCTCTTCCTGTGCACACGATTCCTTCCCATTCCCAATGACAAGCTTGGGGTGTGTGACTGGAGTGACTCACATAGTGCTTTTCTACAGCTGGCTGATCTGCGTTGTCCTCTGTTGAATGCAAACTGATGGGGCTTGCTGAAAACAGCCTTGTGTCCCCTCTTCACAAAGAAACACAGAGGCACTGGATACTTTTTGCCTTAAAACGTTTTCTCTTTTTTCTTTTGTGAAAAACAATAATAGTTAAAAGCAAGATGAGGGTAGATAAAAGGCAGCAGGCAAAGAATATGAATGGCTTCTGAGAAATGAACAAGCAGAAGCTGCACTGCTTCTTGTGGTGGGAGGAATTGCAGACTGAGTAGTTGGCAGGGAAGCCATTGTTGCTTATCAGGCTGTTGTAGAATTTTATTGAGGGCTTTCCTTTGGAATCTGAAGTGAAGAATCCAAATCTGGGCTTAGATTTTTCTTCAGTCAGCTTAAATGCGTAGTAGCCTTTAATCTTGACTTTATCAATGTAGTATGCTGGGAAGGAGAAAAAACAAAACTGAATGTTAATGAAACCTTGTACAACCCGCAGACTTTCTGGTAATAAGTTCAGATTTCAAATTATTAATGTATCAGTTAAAAAAATGTAATTCACAGAATGGCAGGGGGTGGAAAGGATCTCTGGAGATACCTTGTCCAACCTCCCTTCTAGAGCAGGGACACTCAAATCAAACCCAGGAGCATGTCTGGGTGCGTTTGACTGAGAAGAGTCTGGCTCCGTCCTGACACCTGCCCTTTAGATGTTGGTCAGCAGTGACATGTCATAAAATACTTAATACTGCCTCTAGTAGTACTCAGTTATCTTAAGAAGAAATAGTACATCACTGTTTTTTTGTTTTTTTTTTTTTTTTTTTTTTTTTTTTTTTTTTTTTTTTTTTTTTTTATATTAATTTTGGAATTTTCTGGACATATTTGAAAGCTGAATTTGAACAGGGTTAGAGCTGGCATCTGACTTCCCTGTGAAAATCCAGGTGCTGCTCTGTACTGACCACAGCTGGGATGACTCAAGCTACTCATCTCTGGCATAAGAGGAGCTTCCAGAAAATTCCTGGCCTGCTCCAAACCCAGCTCCTCAGCCTGGCAGCACCCATGTCTATGTGTTACACTGCTGCACCCAAGTGGTGGGTGAAAATTCTTGGATGAAATCATAAATAGCAATCCTTGGGGAGTAAGTATCTCATGGCTAAGCAGAGACTGTGGTCAGGGATATGACCCAGCTTAAGCGAGATCATTGTAAATCAAGGAGGTCTTCCTGGGAGTGCTATAAAGTGTCATGGAATCCAAAAATTAAAAATACTATGATGAAGCATACTTTAAACAACCTTTTCCTTTAACAGCTAATTTCCTTTTGTAACTTATTTTTATGTGAAATTTGAGTAACAAGTAACTGAGGACTGAACACTGCAGAGCAATGCTCTGTTTCTTCTTGGTATCTGGTCTGAAGCCATGCTTAACCATGAGTAACATCTCTCACTTTTTTTCACACAGCTACTAGAGAGGAGAAACAAGGATGTGTGGACTATATCTGGGGTCATATGCCTCAGAAGGGGTTTTAGATGTCCCATGATCTGGTCAGGAAACTTCACCAGCGTTGAGTACAGGGCTGTTCTGTGTGTCTCATTTTGGCTGTATGGTTCAGATACCAGGATCTTTCCAGTATCCTGTGCCTCACTGCCTTCCTTTCAATATTTGGCTGGAGGAAGAGGGATTGGACTGGTGAGGTCCCTGCAGCATTTCTCCTAGAGTGAGTGATTGCTAAAGATTGTTGTCTTGAGCATTTTTGTCCTCTACCTCTGTAATTATTGTCATTTTTTCCCCTAAAGTGAAAAACTAGACTGCTGTGGGTGCCCAGGAGAAAGTAAATAGTGGAACAGGAATTACAGTCTGCCTGCCTTCAGCATCAGCTCCTTAAAACTCTGGTGACCTGCTCTATTTCTTCTGTATACCCTTCCATCTCTTCTTGGAAAACTTGTGCTTTGCTGTCCAATGATTTTAGTTCAGTAAGCAAGTAAGGAGGCTTCCTCTTTCCTTTGTAGAATAGAAATTAGAGTCGTCTCTTAGGAGCTGTTGGTCTGAAATGCCATCTCCTAACTTCCAAACTACTCTTCTCTACATGCATGCCCAGATGGCCTTTTACATGTTTAATCTGGAAGCAGCTGTGGTGGCATCTCAGACGAGGGGCTTGATATCATTCCTTTGTGTTGTATCTGCCCTGAGCATGGCTGCAGAAGCAGGCACCTCACAGAGCTCAATATTGATGGCTGGTTCCTGCATCTCAACCAGAGGTACTTTCTCTGTCTAGGGCAAGCCTTAAGTGATTGTCTGAGGAGTGCCTGTGTACACTATAGAAATGGCTCTGGGCAACTTGGATATACTATATACTCACCTTTTAAAACCTCTTGTATGTACTTCCCCAGGTAATAGTTCCGCAGTTCATCGTTATCTAAGGACTGGTCATCAATTCCATTGGCTGTGATATAAATGTCGATGTCCCCATAGTTTTTTTTAATCCACCCAAGGACTTTGCGCATGCCCCAGGGCACCACAGCCAGCCGAGAAGGGGAGCTCAGGCAGGTGATGTCCTGCAGGAACTGAATGTCATGATCAAATTCATACTGGCTCCCATTCTGAGGCTCCTGAATCACGAATCTGGTGGTGAAATGATTCAGCGCATAGAAGTCAGCTGCGCCTTTGACAAGCTGCCTCTCCTCACTTGTGAAAGATGGCAGTGAAGAGTGAGAGAGGCCTTTCCTGGTTTTGTAGCTGATGTACTCCCTCATGGCAGCTGGGTAGTCCCCAGTCTTAAATATGGGGTCAGCAAACCAACCTATCTCAAACTGAAGAAACCTGTTGGCAGCTTCTGAATGAGATTCAAGGTAGGGGTTGGCAGGTTCAGCCCAGTCGGAATGCAGGGACAGGGACACTTTGCCGTGCTGAAAGGACCGATAGTGCTTATCATATGTTCTCCAGGCCATGGCATGTGCTATTAGCAAGTTGTGCGCTGCCCAGTATGTGTCATTGCTGCTTCTGTTGTAGATGTCGCTCAGCCGGTTTGGCTCATTTATTGTAACCCAGAGTTTAACCAGATCACCAAGCTCCCGGAAACACAGGTCTGCGTAGCCTTGAAAAGCCTGGGCAGTTGACTGGTTCAGCCACCCTCCCGCCTGCAGCAGAGGGCCTGGCAGACCCAGGTAGGCATGAGTTGGGTAATACAAGGTGACCATAGATTGAATGTTAAGTTTCAGCGCTTCGCTAATCACACATCTGTAGTATCTCAAGACTTGCCTGTTGACCACTGACTGATCTCCGTTGGGTAAAATTAGTGACCAGTCAAGTGCAAACCTGTAATGTGTGACTTTCATTTTCTCCAGCAGGTCAAGCTGCTTTTTAATAGTGACAAAATCTGTGCACTGTGCTCGTCGGGTTTTGAGCTTCACCCCTTTAACTTTGTGTAGCAAGCCATCTCCGGTGATGTTCCAGAGGTACAAGCTGGAATCACAGAACTGTGGTGAGGAAGCCATGGATTCTGCCTGTGAGAATAAAACCAGGGTGTTACAGTGGGATTTAGTTAAATGAATGCCTGCTTCTGATCTGCATTTCTGCCTGTGTTTGGCTGTAGGATTAGTGCTGGATGGCCGAAGGTCCCTCTTAGGGGGCAGAAGGCTTTGTGCTAATGGTTTTCTTACCCATTCTGTTCCTTCATCTACAGAAAACATTACAATTGCACTCTATTCAGCTATACTTTGGGGTTTTTTTTCGCTCTGCCAGCAGCCTGCACCCATACGTTTTCACACAGATGCACTGTGGCGGGGCACACCCAAGTCCCTGCCCCCCCGAAGGTTTGAATGGGGGACGAAACTGTTCTGCTTTCCCCCCACCTCTGGTTCTGAGGGTGTGGAATGTGAAAGGAATAGGTGTCAAGTACCTTAACCCACCCCTGCCGGCTTAAACGGGGGAGAGCAAATCACCCCAGCATATATATATATGGCAATGGGACACATTATCTAGGAGCAGAAAGGAGAAGACTTTGAGGAGACTGCTAGCCACGGACTGCCAGTGTTGGTCCAGCCAGCATCGAACTTGAACTCGGACCTTGACTTAGACCTGGAGTCGGTCCTTGAGGGGCATCTGCAAGAACAGTGATGAGAAAGCACAGTCCCTGCTCTTGACCGTCAGATCTTGCCTGCCTGTTGAAGGGACCTGCCTCTGCCGTGATCGTGGGTAAGCTGCTGAGCAACCTGAGCTTTACCCTGTGCTGCCCCATGATCTGCACTTCAAGGCACTGCCAGACTGCAGACAAGGAGCCAAGGGACTATCTCCAAATTCCTACTCCACCACCGTGAGTAATGCAGACGTTCCCTAGGGCTCCAGACTGCCTTTATTTCTAAGTCCAGCAAAGCTATTTTTTATAGCAAAGCTCTCCAAGCTTCCTGAATTACTAAATACCCTGTAATCATCCTTGTGAAAGATTTTCCCCAATGAATTTCTGAACCCAAACTAATTAATTTTATATAGAGTTGTGGGCGGGGCTTTCTGGAAATAAAATAACTGCAGATTTTGTAATTCCTGCCTCGTGAATTCCCACAACTGAGTCATGCACCTCCCTGACTGAATTCACTCTCTGGTCATGCAAACAGCAGTTTTCAGGCAACTGGCAGGAGAGCTGGATGGTAGGAGCCAGCGCTGAGGGGGCAGCACGAGGCAGGCATGGATTACTTTGGTACTTGCTGCTGAGTTAAACCTTGTGAAGCTGTAGCAGGGTGTTTACTGTCTTACTGGTAGTCCTGGTTATGCAAACATCCGACACAGACAGCTTGTAGTGTTTATTGTTAGTTGTATCTTTACTATTTTCTACTAGTTAACAAGGTTAACATAAGATATGTCCTGCATAACACAGGATAGTTTTTCCCGTTCTTTTTTTTTTTTTTTTTAAAGCTTTTTGTAGGATTCATAGTACAATATGAAAATTTAGGGAAGTGAAATACTGGAACAGGTTGTCCAGAGAGATGGTAAAGGTTCCATCCCTGGAGATGTTCAGGGTTAAACTTGATGGGGTCTTGAGCAGACTGATCTCATTAAAGATGTCCCTGCTCATTTCAGGGGTGTTGGAGAAGATGACCTTTAAGGGTCCCTTCCAGTGTGATGCATTCTGTGATTCTACGAATCTGGTGAAGTTTAAAATAATTAGATTGAATCTGCACTTTTTAAAAGAAAATGGACTTTGCTATATATTTCCTTAGAATGATTAACAAAGTATATAGAAGCTTTTCTTATTTTTTCCCCCTATGACTGTCAAGTAATAGGTTAAGTTATGGAGTTTTGTGGTTATCGTTGAAGCTGATGTCAGTCATTGATGACAAAGTATCCTAGCACTGCCCATAAGTATGTTTACCTTATCTGCCACATTTAAAACAGAAATCTGTAGGATTTCTGTAAGAATCAGTTTGGAAAAAAAGATGGTAGGATCTCTTTTCAGGTGTGAAGTCAGCTGGTAAAAGCTATATGTGCTGATGCTGGTTATCTCCACTTGGTACAAGCCTTGTTAAGGAACAGTTTGTTGCCCACTTGTGCAAATGACACTTAGAGCCAGGCTCAACCCAGGAATCTATTCCTCTTTGTTTGGTAGATTTACACAAGACCTCCAAACCGCAGGCAGCTCTGAAGCCACCAGCATAAACCACCTTGTCCCTGCCCTGTGCCAACCTCTCCGTTACACTGTCATACGACATCCGTATGGTCACACCATGAACTGGGCTGGGAAACTCCCCTGGTTGAAAAATAACCCAGGAACAATCAGTTGAGGTCAACTTCTTGCTCTGAAATTTCCTGATCTGATGTGTCAGGTGGAGACACAGCTGGAGGGAAAGTGAGGGAGGGCCATCCTTGGGAGGGCTCCTGCAGTGAGGGCTGCTGCTGCAGCAGCAAACCAGCCCTGTGTGATTTGCTCTCTAGAAAACTTGTAAAGCAGATAGAATTGAATCCATGCAGTTATGGCTGGGTTTAGCTTCTGTTTGCAGCCTGCACTGAGATTCCTGAACCCAGAGTGCTGCACAGAGTCGTCTAATCACAAAGTAAAGCTGTCGATTGCTCTGCCTCCCCCGGTCTTCATGATAGTTTACACTTACCTTAAGAACAGACTCGGTGACACCCCACGAGAAGTCACAGGAGAACTGAGCTTGCAAACTTGGGGTAGACTCCACTGGGAAGAAGCCATTTTCTTGTATGATTTGTTTGTAGTAAAGTGCAGATGACTTGGGAATCCTTTCCTTTTTTTCACTTTTGAAATCTATGTAAAACAGTCCACGCCTGATGTTGTCAGCATGTTGCCATTCAAAGCCATCAAGGAGTGACCAGGCTGTGTAACCAAACACATCCACGTTGTCATATTTAATAGCTGTGTAACAGAAAGTAACATCCATCAGTCTTAGCATTTAGCACTCTTAACATATATAAGATTGATTCACTTTGAAACTCTTGAATGTTCTCACTGCTCACAGGGTTATTGGCTCATTGCAAAACCATGACAGACAGTCAGTACATTTTAGTCTATTCATTAAATATACATACATATCACTGGTTCCTTAAGAAATTAAATTACTGCAGAATGGTTCATTTCTGCTCTGAGTAAACACAGAATATTATGTCACGTTCAAATTTTAAATTGCATTTTGTGATTTGGAAGTAATATTTGCAAGCAGATCCAGAGGAGGATCACAAAGATGATCAGATTCTAGGCTGAGAGATGTGATTGTCCAGCCTGGAAAAAAGAATGCTCTGGGGAGACCACCTAATAGCTTTCCAGTATTGGATGGGGGCTATAGGAGAGCAGGAGAGAGACTGTTGAAAAAGGTGTGGGGTGAGAGGACAAGGGTTAATAGCTTCAAACTGGAAGAAGCTTGACTGAGATTAGACATTAGGAAGAAGTTCTTCTCCACGAGGGTGGCAAGGCACTGGAACAGGTTGCCCAGAGGAGCTGTGGTGGCTCCAAGGCCGGAAGTGTTGAAAGCCAGGTTGAAAGCCCCATCGGGCCTTGAGCAAGCTGATCTAGTAAGAGGTGTCCTTGTCTGTGGCAGGGTGGCTGGAATTAGGTGATCTTGAAGGCCAGTAACATCAGAGAATCAGGACTGAAATTTAAGGGTGCAACATCTGATCTAGTTTGTGACTTTGTCAGGAAGCTAAAACTCTCTTCCTTTATTTGAAAGATCTCTGCAAGCTCTGACATTTAGGAATGTCTCTTCAGTTTCTAAGTTGAAAGATTACAGATATTGGTACAAGACATGTAATGACTTTAGAAGAATCTGGGTTGATCAACCGAGAGACTGAAGTACTGGGTTTAATAATGATGATGGGCACAGCACAGGAGACTTTCAAGACCCATCCGAATGTGTTCCTGTGTGACCTGCACTAGATCATGGTCCTGCTCTGGCAGGGAGGTTGGACTCAATAATCTCCAGAGGTCCCTTCCAACCCCTAACATCCTGTGTTTCTTCAGGTAATCCTGCAACCTCCACTTGCAGTAGAGCATAAATGTAATTTTTTTTTTTGCATATAATAGATGAGAAAGATGCCAAAATAACTTTCTTGGGTGTGGAACCTGATTCACCAGGAAGGGCTAATGAACTTCAGGTGCCAGCTTCTCTCTTGACACCAACTGACAAGAGGGTTCTTTACACTTTCAGCATGTGCCAGCTGGCAGTCTGGAAGAAAACAGTCCAAACTCCATGGTCAGTCCTGTTGGCTGCTTGTTGCCAACTGTAAGGTAGGATAACTCCTCATGTTAACCATATAAAGGTTGGAAAAGTAGTGACCAAGTGAGCTCACAGAGAATTTTGACAGTCCTATTTCACCTGTCGTCTACTCTCACAGGCCAACCTGCTGTTCACTAGCTGCTGGATTAAGAGATCAGAAAGCCCAAGAGTTTGCAATATAATTTGAGGTGAGACAGAGCTGATAGACCAGGCCGTAATCCTGGTAAGGTGAGTGAATCTAGTGAAGTCATACAATGGCATGTACTTTAAAGGGAAGCAACTTCTAAATATTAGGGAAACCATGAAAGAAAGTACAAAAATGGCTGAAGAAAAGAACAACTGCAAAGTTCAGAGGTGGAGAAGCACGGAATCATTTTGGTGGGAAAATGCCTTTAAGATCATCCAAGCCAACCATTATGTAACTACCAGGTCTGGTTCTAAACCATGTCCCACAGCACCACATCTCTGCAACTTTTAAACACCTCCAGGGATGGAGATTCAGCCACCTCCCTGAACAGCCTGTTCCAGTGTTTAAGAACCATTGCAGTGACGAAGTTTATTCTGATATCCATTGCAAACCTCCCCTGGTGCAACTTGAGGCTATTTCTCTCATCCTGTCAATTGTTACTAAGGAGACAACACCCACCTTACTCTATCCTCCTTTCAGAGAGTTGTACAGAGTGAGAAAGTCTCCTCCAAGGATCCTTTTCTCCAGACTAAACAACCCCAGTTCCCTCAGCCACAGTGATGTACAGAGATGGTGAATGCCTAGGTGAGAATTTTTGACTCTTTAAATGGATAGGTCAGAAAGCACTGGTTTATGTGTATGTTGTGGTAGGAAGAATTAATAGTTTGGTAGATGATTGGTAGAAATCCTGTGGATCAGCCTGGAAGTGTGTTTGTAGCATTGTAGTGACAGTGAAATGAGCGGTCTTAGAGTGGGGATGAGAAAATTCTCCTAAAAAACAAGAGGATGCCTTGGGGTAGAAGCAAGAGAGTGAAGTTAGAAGAGGTCAGGAGCTAAGCTGCCTGGGTCACCATAGGTGACATCCACAGATCTCAAGACATTTTTGTGTCTGCTGTAGGTGGAGCCTTGCAGTCCTTCTGCAGAAGTAAGAAGTTTCACTACAGGCAGAACACTAAGAAGCTGTAGTTTCAGTTGCATCCATTTCCTTGTAGTGGTAATCTCCCACATCACATCTTTTCATGACTCATGATGTGGCAGACATGCAGTGCAAGGTTCACAGCACTCTCCTTGAACACACAAACACACATGCAGGAGTATAGCTCCTTATAGCCTCTTAGGCACTGTCTTGAGACCCACCAGCCCATTACAATGAAGCAGTTATTGAGTGAACACTGACCAGGTATTTCAGAAGTATGAATGCATGGAGGGCTACTACAGACAGGTCTGCTGTAGAAGATCCAAAAAAGATAACACTATGGAATTTCTTAATATATGTGTCCAGAAATCTTCCTGTTCCACACCTCCAAATCCAGGTCTGCAGGCGGGCTTTCCTACTGTGTCTGTGCAGGGTTTAAAGTACCATAAACCAAACAATGAAATGTAACTTCTTCAAAATCTGCAAAAGGCAGGATCTATCCCAACAGTTGCTCTGTGTGAAGCTTACCGTTTGAACCAACTTTAAATATATCTGAAAAATTTTCATTTGGAGCTTAAGTCCATTTGGCGGCGATAAAGAACTTCCTGCCTTGATGTCAGAGTAAATGATTATTCATGGTTTCCCTCTTCTGAGAATAAGAAAAAGTTTTTGTAAAGGGATCCAAGCCACCCAATCACTGCAGTGTGGCAGCAGCAGCAGGGCAGCCCGCTGCTGGGATGGCTCTTGGGACCAGCAGCTCTCCCAATACTGAACCTACAAACTGGGTGAGGGGGAAAGGAAATACTGGTTTTGGAGAGGCTTTAGATACTAACAGCATTTATATTTCATGCAAAATTAACCCTTTTATCTTCAGAGAGCACCCTGTACACCACCTTTGTACCAAGATTAAATATGTCTTTAAGACATGCTATCTCTGGCATGCAAGAACCCTGAATGATGATTGCTCCTCTCTTGCTGATTCCTCTCACACATTTTACGTTGGACTAGGTCCCCAGCATGACAGGCTGTTGTCACTGTCTTGTTTTCCCGCTGCCAAGTTATGTACCCTCACAAAGGTTTTGCAGTTGGACTGCCACCAGTGAGAAGTGAAATCCAGCAGGTTCATTTTCATTCAGTTCTGACTCAGTTCTGCACTTACTGAGTTTTAAAATCAAACACAGATGTTGGGCTTTAGCTTTCTGAGACATAGACTATGTCTGTTTTTCTGTGTTTGTACAATACCTAGCACAAGTAGATCCTGATCCACAACTTGTCCTCATGCAGTATAAATAATTAATAATTAACTTTGTTGCCATTATCTCTTTCAAAAAAAACCCCAACCCAATTAAATCATTACAGAGCTAAATATCAAAGGATCTTAAAAAACTCTCAAAATATCCAGCAACTAAGTTGTGTACAAACCTTGTAAAACCTTGTTAATGAAATTTTTCATCATGTAGATGGCTGTAGTGTCATCTGTTTTCACATGGCTGTCCGTGAACCAGCCATTCTCTGCAATCAGGATGCGAGGACTGTTGTATTCCAGTTTAATCCAGTTCAGGACTTCCCTCAAATTGAGTGACAAGTTTTGTCCCATTTTTGGTAGAGTGCTTGGAGGTTTAAAGTTATTAGGACCAAAAGAGAAGGCAAAGAAGTCAGCCGTTCCCTTGATGTAGTTTTTCTCATCCTCAGTAAAGCGTGGCAAAAAGGAGAACTCATTTTTCAGTTCTTCTGGATAATCTCCATCCCCATAGATGGGTTTAGCAAACCATCCAAGGACTCTCTCCATTGACCGCTGACACTTAGAGATGTCTAAAGCATCATCTGATTTGTTTGGTTCGATCCAGTGGGATCCCAATACTATGGACATCATCCCCTTCTGGTGTGGCTGAAAGTGGTTTTTGTAGCTATGCCAAACCTTTGCATGAGCCTGGTGAGAGAAAATAGCATTAAATGGTAATTCAAATCAATCTCTGTGTGCATCAGCAGGTAGCTGCATCTGATTCTCTGCAGAGTTCTGTTCCTGTGACACATTAGGGCTGTGACTTTTTGCCTTTTAACACAGGTCTAAATTTCACAAGAGCTCCCGACAGGTTTATGAATAGCTGTTACATGGACACTTTGGGACTCAAAAGCTGTTACTGATGGGATTTGAGTCTGTGATATAGACAGGCCCACCTAGGTCTTTCTTTGTCAAGCAGTGACTGGTGGTACAGTTAAAATTTTAATCCAGCTTTAGAATTGTTCCATAAATGGTGTATTTAAAATGTCAGTGTTGGCTTTGTGCTGTGGGGGTTACCTAGATTTACTCTGATCAAACCACATCCACCCCATCCCTCTTCTTGGGATACACTTCCACCTGTCTTAGTTTGGCCTAATCATGTGAGTAAGTGTTCAACTTTTGATATTTGCACAGTTCCTAAATGTAAAAACTTGGAGAAATGACCCAGCTGCAAAATTTGAACCTAAATATTGAGTTTCACAATTCTGTGCAAGAATTTTGATGCAGAAATTATTTTTTTTCTTTGAAGTTGCTATAATAATATTCACATGCAACAACACAGAATGAAGCTTGCTCATTTTAAGTAGAGAGCAACCACTTTGGTTTTAAAAGGAAATCTGGCAGCAGTATCTCATCAGATCTGTTGGGTATGGCATGTTTTAGTACCATAATCAGCCAAATATTAACTGCCCTAGGACAGAGAAAAGTTCTGCTATCCATAGAATAATAGAAGCATTTTGATTGAAAAATACTTTTTAAATCATCAAGTCAAATCATTCTCTAACTCTATCATGGTGCTAAACCATGTCCCTCAGCACCACATCTCTGGATCATGTTAGTCACAATGAATGCCTGTCACATCTTA
>VWYK01100217.1:0-14393 GCA_013399775.1 Semnornis frantzii
TATATATATGTTTTTTTTTTTCCAAACGCTTTCTTGCAAAACTGACCCCAAATGGAACTTTCACTCTTCATAATCCCTTATAAAACCATCTCACCAGTACCAATAGCAGTAGAGGGGGTGGAGAGTGTAGACTTTCAGATTCACTTTTAGAATGGCAAATCCTCAGGCAAAATAAACAATACTATTTCAGGTTTAGAAAAGAACATACACGCAGAGATGGGCAGCAAACCCTAATGCCTGTGGAAAGCTGTGCTGCAGCAAGCTAGGTGTGTGTCTGTGTGTTTGCTTGCTTTTTAAGTTTCCCAGTACCAAAACGCATCTTTAAATGATTGCATTTGACAAAGGAGAGACAAGGAAAAATGGTGCAGCATCTTTAATTTATCAGTTTACATGAGATGCAGGCAATAGCCTGTGGGTACCAGATTGTGATTTTTTTTCTCCTCAAGTACATTCTCATGTTTTACTGATGAGCTGTGTGCCAGACCCTTGTGTTCTGCAGAGTAGGAGTTTCATGGAACATCTGCTTCAATCGCTCTGCCTCTTGTTTTGTTTTGTCACTGAACTCATGCTTACAGAAGCACCTATACAGGAAGCTACTTTAATTCAATAGCATATCAAGAAGGTAGATTCTCTAGTGCTTGTAATACAGCTATTTATTTCTAATGCTTTCCATTGCACCACAAGAGGCATGACAATTGACACTGTGTTCTGTCACACTTCGGAGCATGTGTGGTTTCTGACCTACCCATAAGGTTTTTAACTAGAAAAGCGATAATCTAGAAACTAGAAAATAGGAATGGATCAGAGAATCTCAGAACTGTCAGGGCTGGAAGGGACCTCAAGGATCATTTCATTGCAACTGCCCCCTGCCATGGGCAGGACCGCCTCGCGCTAGATCGTGTTGCCCAGAGCCACATCCAGCCTGGCCTTAAAAACCTCCAGGGATGAGGCTTCCACCACCTCCCTGGGCAACCCCTTCCAGGCTCTCACCACCCTCGTGCTGAACAACTAATGTGTAATCTGAATCTCCCCTCCTTTAGCTTGGATCCATTCCCCCTAGTCCTATCACTACCTGACACCCTAAAAAGTCCCCCAGCAGCTTTCTTGTAACCCCTTTCAGATACTGGAAGGCCACAATAAGGTCTCCTTGGAGCCTTCTTTTCTCCAAATGGAACAACCCCAACTCTCTCAGCCTGTCCTCACAGCAGAGCAGCTTCAGCCTCTGTGGCCTTTCTCTGGACACCTTCCATCACCTCCAGATCTTTCTTGTAATAGGGCTTCCTGAACGAGCCACAGTGCTCCAGGTGGGGTCTCAGGAGAGCAGTGTAGAGGGGCACAATCACCTCTCTTGTCCTGCTGGCCACACTTCTCTTGATGCAGCCCAGGATGCGGTTGGCTCTCTGGACTGCAAGTATGTGTCTGTGCAGTTGTAGACTGCCTTATAGGGAGGTGGGTCTGCAATTCTGTCTGTAGGACACTGATGAGAAAACACATAATTCCCAGAATAACATCTGACCCATTCCCAAAGCCAGGTGTCAGAAAAGAAACCAATAGAGAAAGTAAGTCAACAAGCAGAGATTTGGCTTTTTACTGACTGTGTGCCTTAGCATTACACAGCAAATGGCCCTGGTTGTCCTGTGTGTATTTAAACTGGAAGCATAAAAGGGTTTACAAGGACAGAGAACATTATGTGGGAAGTTAAAACAACATGAATCACCCTTTGTCACTTTACCCAATATTTTTTCTTGTCCCATGTGTTCTTGGCTCTTCTGTGACTGAGAAGAGCAACAGGAGTTAAGGGGCAGCAGTTTGACTCTCAGTTGCTAGGTAGTGCTCAAGCTTTGCAATTGTGATGGTTTGGGAGTTCCCTGCCCCGCGCCTCCCCCCCCCTTGTAAAATCCCCCAAACTAGACTCAGCCAACTGGAAGTTAAGGACTGAAGCTCTATTTACAGCTCAGCACAATGTACAAGCAGAGATAGACACANTGGCTTATCTTTGTTTTGTATCCTTTCTTAAACATTTCACCAAGCCTACGAGTCAAGTAGACGTCACCAGTGTTTCCCTTTCACAGCCAGTAGTGTAATTTTCTCTATTAAAATATTCCAATTAGCCTCAAACCAGCACAGCAATAAAACCTAACAGAAATTGTTTAAGTGTATGGCTGTGCAATGGTAAATTGTTGTTTGAATCAGAAACAGGGCCTACAGGACATGACCTTTGCAATGTTCTCTTAGCGGCTTCATGGAATAAATAGAGTAAGGACAAAAAGAGAGAAGTTTTATGGAAAAAAACAAATGGCATAAGCAACCATCCCACAAACACTTCTGATATCCTCGGCCCCAGTTTTGGTCTAGGAATCACAGAAACATTCAGGTTGGAAAAGCCCCTCAGGATCACCAACTCCAACTGACATCCCTACTCTACAAGATGTGCCCTAAACCATGGCCCCAAGCACCACATCCAAATGAGCTTTAAACACACCTAGGGTCCGTGACTCCACCACCTCCCTGGGCAGCTCATTCCAGTGCCTGATCACTCTTGCTGGAAAAAAAAAATTTCCTACTGTCCATTCTAAACCTGCCCTAATATTGCAGCTAGTGGTATAGGGACTGATCCTTTTCAGGGCTCTAATCTGTTGTTTGGGTGGTTCCTTTTTCTCCTTCTTAATTTGACATTGCTGTGCTGACATGCACCCTGAAAAATGCTGTCAGGAACAAAGAAACAGAGCAGAAACTGCAACCTGCTTTGCTTTTGGTATCGATGCCAACAAAAGGAGGAGTGATTTAATTATGACTTTTTGTGATTTTTTTTTTTTTTTAAATAAGGTTTATGGCTGTATCTGAGTTGCCATTGACAAGGCCTGTAATTAGACTCTGATTATTTTCAACATAGGACAGAAAATGGGAGCCTTGGACCAACAGAGCTCTTGCAGGAGATCATTAGGAATCCCACTGTGCCCTGCCACGTGCAGCCTCCTTGATTTAAATTAGTCATCTGCATTGTTCTCTGCTTTAGACTGCAGGAGGCTCCAACTTATTTTATAAAGCCACAACTGGCACACGTTTATGGGCAGGGTGACAACGTCCTGCATTCTCAGAAGACACTGCAGACATTTTGATGTGCACTCATTATACAGCTCTGCCTGCAAGGCTATTTAGAGTCCCATCAGAGCCCAGGGAACCAAGATGTATTTTCTCAGCTTTTTGCACCTGAGCAGTAAATGTGAACTCCCAGTCAAACACAGAACTCGACAGAAAGTACAATCTGGGACTCAGGGTTTTGATTTTCCTTGTATTGTTTTTTTTTGTTTGTTTGTTGGTTTTTTGTTTTGTTTTGTTTTTCTTTTTGTTCACTGAAAAGAGGTCTTTGATGATGCACACACCTTTGAAATGAATTCATCCTATTCTCCATTTTCATGTGCATAGCTGGAATGCAGGCTCAGACTCTGCTAACCCCACTGTGGGTTTGCTGATGGACTGTAAGAGCACAAATAGTGTTTGTCACAGTCCCGATTTACTATGAGGTCAAATATGTAGCTTTAAAAGGGTCTTCACAGCAGAGTTATAAAATGGCCCTTTATGATGGCTCTTTGATCCCATTCATGTCTTTATGCAAAAGCTTTGCTGCTGTTGCTGATGGCAATGTGTATGTTTTTAACAGATACACCTCCCTTCCCTGAGATTTCTCACCTGTTTATGTCCTTTATTCCTTGTTGATATTTACTGATGCAAACACATCTGTTTCAAGAGGTGTTTTGCTCTAGCAGAGCATTTAGCCCCACTCAGTATCTTGTTGTGAAACTTGGGTATCTCACTGTGATGGTTTGGGAGTTCCCTGCCCCGTCCCACACTTTGTAAAATCCCCCAGACTAGACTCAGCCAGCTGGAAGTTAAGGACTGAAGCTCTATTTACAGCTCAGCACAATGTACAAGCAGAGATAGACACAATAGACAGGAATAGTTACAGAAATAGACAAGTTAAAGGTAATACAGAAACATGACAACCCTCCAAGAAATCAGAGACCCCAGGAGGGGCTCCCAACCACCCTTCCACCTTCTCTCCACCCCTATACCCTACCCCAAGGTTTGCCTTAAGCGCAAGGCGAGTTTGGAGGATGGGCCAGGGAGGTTAGAAGGAAAGTGGTTAGTGAGGTTACTTGGCAGAGAGGAGAAGGCAAGAAGCTGCTAGACAGCCCCAGAGTGTCTGCAAGCCTGAGTGTCTTATCTATGTTTTGTATTCTTATCTTAAACATCTCAGCAAGCCTATGAGTGAAGCAGACATCACCAGTGTTTCCTTTCACAGCCTATAATATAATTTTCTCCATTAAAATATTCCAATTAGCCTCAAACCAGCACAATCACCAAATGTTTGGGTCTGTGCTATGTATGCTGCAGATGCCAAACATTCAAACCTAAACTTGCCCTTTACAGAGGCAAGGGGCTTCCAAAAGATCGTAGCCTGAGAAGGTAAATCTGATTTGTATTTCCTGGGAAATTGTCAGGATATTAGTATCCTTAAAGTAAATTGGTTTATGTAATATTTTTTGCATACAGATCCACATACACCGAAGAATCTTTCTTGTGAATTCTCATTCCCTTGTCCATAGAGTCAGGAATCACAGAATCACAGAATTAATCAGGTTGGAAAGGACTTTTGAGATCATCAAGTCCAACCTATCACCTAACACCTTCTAATTAACTAAACCATGGCACTAAGTGCCTCCTTCAGACTTTTAAACACCTCCAAGGATGGGGACTCCAACACCTCCCTGGGCAGCCCATTCCAATGCCAATCACTCTTGCTGTGAACAACTTCCTAACATCCCACCTGAACCTGACCTGGCACAGCTTGAGGCTGTGTCCTCTTCTGTCCCTGGGTGCCTGGCAGAAGAGCCCAACCCCACCTGGCTACAACCTCCCTTCAGGTATTTGCAGACAGCAATGAGGTCTGCCCTGAGGCTCCTCTTCTGCAGGCTGCACACCCCCAGCTCCCTCAGCCTCTCCTCACAGGGCTGTGCTCCAGGCCTCTTCACCAGCCTTGCTGCCCTTCTCTGCACATGTTCAAGCACCTCAACATCTTTGTCAAACTGAGGGGCCCAGAACTGGACATAGCACTCAAGGTGCAGCCTAACCAGTGCTGAGTACAGGGACAGAAGGTCTGCGCTGGTCCTGCTGACCACACTGTTCCTGATCCAGGTCAGGATATCATTGGCCTTCTCGGCCACCTGGGCACACTGCTGGCTCATGTTCAGCTGCCAACCAGTCCCTCCAGGTCCTTCTCTACCTGGCTGCTCTCCAGTCACTCTGTCCCCAGCCTGCAGCACTGCATGAGCTTTTTGTGGCCAAAGTGCGAATCTGATCTAACAGAGTGTCAGAGAAAGAATTCAAGAGCAGTGAGCAACTCTGGGGAGCAGTAACAGAATCTGAGTCCTGGGTGGTTGGTTCAAATCTAATCCAGGGTAGAAGTAATGGCAATTGTTGCCATCTAAGTCCTTTCAGCTTTCTGTATGAAATGAGTTTGTGGTCTCAGTGCAGTTTCTGACAGATGTCTAGGTCAGAAGACACCATGGCTGGCAAACTCAATGTCTGGCCCGAAGTCCAAATGGGTCTGTAGATCACTTTGTGCATTCCAGCAGGGGAGTGTGTAAGCAGCTGAGTTCCGTTCATGAAAACGGATTCAGTCCTCAGGTGCTTCCCTGGGAATCCTCTCAAGGTCCAACAACTCTATTTCAGTTAGACACTACAGATGAAATCCTTCTTTTAACACCCATATCAAAATCAGGTACCCAGGAGGACAAGAGGACAGACACCAAAGGAGCAGCCGCAGTAATTGAAACTGCCGTCACTGAAAATCCTGTGCTTCAATTTACTCAAGTGCTTCACAACAGAATAATGCCTCTAATGGCCTCCAACCCTGTGCTGCACACTGCCTGTGCCCTGCATGTACAGCATGGCACAGCTGAGCAGCTGCTGCTGGTAGTAGTGCCGTGGAGATCATTTGTGCTCTTCTGCTTGCAAGAGCGCTGGGAGAAATCCTTACCAGCTGGGAACACCTCTCAGCTGCCCCCCTCCATGCCATCGCTCATGCCACTGCTATTGCAAGGCCCTCCTCCCCTCATCCTGAGCGTGGATCAGAGCAGCTGTGTCTGTGCTTGATGTGGCTTTGCTGGTGGCAGGTGTCCAGAAGGATCTGCAGAACCCCCCTACAACTCTTGCTAAATAATGTGCAGGGTGCAGAGCCAAATCTGCTCCCATTTAAATTCATCTGCAAAATCCTATGGACAAACACTGCAGTCTGAACAGAGAGACTGCTACAAAGGAAACATTCATTTTTATGAAGCATCCACTTAGGAAAAATGAGAGTTCTGAAAAGTCTTGCCACAGAATCACAGAACCGTCGGGGTTGGAAGGGACCTCAAAGATCATCCAGTTCCAACCCTCTGCCAAGGACAGGGACACCTCACGCTAAATGAGATTGCCCAGAGCCACATCCAGCCTGGCTTTAAAAACATCCAGGGATGAGGCTTCCACCACCTCCCTGAGCAACCTGTGCCAGTCTCTCACCACACTCATGGTGAACAAATTCTTCCTGACATCCAATCTGAATCTACCCACTTCTAGTTTTGCTCCATTCCCCCAGTGCTATCACTACCTGACATCCTAAAAAGTTCCTCCCCAGCTTTCTTGTAGCCCCCTTCAGATACTGGAAGGCAACAATAAGGTCTCCTTGGAGTCTTCTCTTTTCCAGAACAATCCCAACTTTCTCAGCCTCTCCTCACAGCAGAGCAGCTCCAGCCCTCTGATCATCCTCATGGCCCTTCTCTGGACACTTTGCAGCACCTCCAGATCTTTCCTGTACCAGGGGCTCCAGAACTGGGCACAGTGCTCCAGGCGGGGTCTCCCCAAGGGCAAGCAAGTCATAAAGAGAAAGCAGGAACACAAACAGCTGTGCTGAAGGCAACTTCCAGGCAACCATCCAGAGTTCTAATTGTGGGCTTTTGCATTTCTTCAGAGAAATATGATCACAAGGGATGCAGCTTTGGGATTTTTGTTTGTTTGTTGGGTTTGCTTGGTTGGTTCTGGGTTTTGTTGTGTAGTGCGTTTTTTTTGTTTGGTTGGTTTTGATTTTTTATGCTAGCCTTATACTTCCTGACCTGAGTTTCAGTTTAGCAGAGATGCAGGAACTTTCAATCCACTTTGAGCCATCCATGTAAATGTTTGTATATTAAGTTAATCTGACAGGCAAAAGTACTGCTGCTGAGGATTCTCCGGCTCTGGATTCTACGCAACACTAATTGCTAGGTAGTAAAGCTGGCAGAGAAGCAAGAAGTCCAGAGAGAAAAGCTACCATTTTTTTCCTGCTACAAGTGATAGATATTATTTGCCCTATTATTGCTTTCTATTATTTATGGATCACTGTAAGAGTGACATATGTGAGTTTAATATATTCATGTAAGATATTATATACGTATGGAGAAAGAAAACATTTGGCTCTAATTCTTCCATATTTTTATCATGAAAATTGTATCTCAGGAGACTTGGAAAGCAAAAGGAAAATAAGGGAAAGAACCCAAAAGCAATAATAGAAAAGAGAGTGAGTGATATTGTTAATAAATGAAGGATTAGGAGACTCAAACGAAAGGAGACTTTAATATATGATAGAGAAGAAAGAAATGGAAGGACTTTTAAATTTAATAGACACTTCATAAATTAGAAAACGTGTCCTATAGTATTAAAAATCACACTTAGCATTTCACTGAGTAATATATTATTAATTTATGTTATGATATATGATTCACTGGGGTGCTAATAATTTATATTTGGTGTGGAATCTAAGTCTTTAGTAAGCCTCAGAGTTTTGCCTGACTTTCTTACCTCCAGTTTTCACATAGTGATCAGACATCGCTATAAGAAGCACGAACCCTGTGTGAGAGAATTACAGTACATGGGCAGGAGAGTTGATCTCCTTACTCAGGTGACTAGTGATATGGCAAGAGAACGTGGTCTCAAGGTTTATGTTGGTAATTGGGAATTTTTGCTGCAAGAGTGGTCAGGCATTGGCACAGGCTGTCCAGGCAGGTGGTGGAGTCCCCGAGCCTGGAGGTGTTCAAGAAACTTGTGGCCATGGGACCTGGGGACATGGTGTAATGGCCATGGTGGGGGTGGGTTGACTTGATGATCTGGACAGGCTGCCTGGGCAGGTGGTGGAGTCCCCATCCCTGGAGATGTTCAAGAAACCTGTGGCCATGGCACTTGGGGACGTGGTGAAGTGGCCATGGTGGTGTTTGGTTGACTTGATAATCCTAGAGGTCTTTTTCAACTTTAATGACTCTGTGGTTCTATGATCAAATCATTACCAAGGAGCTGTTTGTAGGGACAGGAGAGACCTGCAAGTCCTCAGTTCTTCCACTCTCCCAAGTGCTTTATCCTTGAATTTCTAAAGCTTTTAGAAGGGTTTTAGCAAGAAGACTTTGTGTGGCACAAAAAGACTCTTAGTTAAATTCCTGGGTTAGCCTGGGTTTGACCTTTCTTCCAAATGCCTTTTTCGATTTCTGCTTTACCTGTTCCACTCAACACCTCCCTCCACTTGAGGCATGTCTGTCACAGAGACTGGGCTGGGGCTGGGAAGCTCTTCTGAATGAGATCTGCTTCCTTCAGTCTGGGTTGCTGTTGCACTGTATATTGCTCAACTCTCCCTGTCTACCACTGCAAGCAGTTACAATCCCCTCTTATTCCATATCCATTCCCACAGGAATCCATGGGGATCAGCAACCATTGCCTTCAAGATAAAACTGCCCAGCTCCCCGTTCTTGTGTGGTCACAGTGTCACCTGTGCCAGAGGGCACAGAGCCTTAGCCTGGTACAGCCTGTCTCTGCCTTTGGAAAGAGGTACTTCATTTGCAGCTGGGGTCTAGCAAACAACCCACAGAGTCACAGAATGGTGGGAGCTGGAAGGGACCTCCAGAGATCATTTAGGCAGATGTGCCCTACCAGAGCAGAGGCACCTAGAGCAGACTGTGCAGGGATGTGTCCAGGCAAGTTTTGGTAGTCTCCAAAGGAGACTCCACAACCTCTCTGGGCAGCCTGCTCTGGGGCTCCAGTACCCTCAAAGGAAAGTTTTCCTTTAAGTTCAAGTGAAACCTCTTGAGTTCCAGTTTGTGTCCATTGCCTCTTGTCCTACCACTTGGTACCACTGCAGAGCCAAGCCTCATGCTCCTGACCCTCACCCTTTAGCTATTGACCAGCATTGAGAAGATCCCCTCTCAGTGTCCTCTTCTCCAGGCTAAAGAGCACCAGGTGCCCAGCCTCTCCTCTTAATAGAGATGCTCCAGGCCCTTTGGCATCTTTGTGGCTCTCCTTCGCTCCTTGTTTCCCTTGAACTAGGGAGCCCCACACTAAAACAGTTTGTTAGGGAACTAAGGGAATTGAAATTCTTCTTGCAGTCAGGAGTAACATGGTGCATGGGTGTGCAGTGTGTTTGCAGTGCAAAGAACATGCAAGAAAAATAGGCAGGGAAATGGAAATGTGTGTGTGGGTTTAACTCACTGTAATGTGGTTGAGGACAGAGACTGATCAGCAGCACACAGTGAAGCGTCTCGCAGTCACAGCAGGACGAGGGAACCCTGTTATCCCCACCACAGCCCAACCTCAGGACAGCAACAGAGACAGCTGCACAGCTGCTAGGGGGGAATCCAGCCAAGAGAGAAACCCCTGAGCTGTCAATAAATCCAGACGTCACCACTGCTGCTGCTACTGGGAAGAGACACACCAGAGGTTGGCTTGAGTGCTGCAGCTGCCAGACTTCACTGCCTTGAGTCACAGCTGTTGACAGTGGTGCTGCAAGAGTATTGGGGAGGAAGAAGAGTAAAAGCTGTGCCAGCACAGTGGGGAGGCAGCTACTAAGCTAATGTTGAAGTGGCATCCCGGCAGTTTTCGATCTGCTCTCTAACCATTTTGCTCCGTGGGAAAATGGCTGCAACAATAAAAGTTTGATTTACGGCTGCAGCTTGCAGTGTGTGTGACACAGAGCAGTCGTGCATTTGGAGACTGTGATGAGTGATAACTGGCTGTCTGTGTCAAGGAATATTCAACACATGGCAAAGCAGATTTTAGCCCAACAAAGTCCTTTTGTCTGCTTCAAGTGGTTAATCAAACTCCATAACCACAGCTCGTACTTTGTTCTGGGTATCGTTAAGAGGAGAAATCAGAGAATGAGGAAGTAAAGGAAAGACATCCTGGGCAGGCAGAGTCCTAGCAAGTGGCTGGGCTAGCCTTTTGTTTTTTATGCTTTTGTGAATGTGTGGGCATTTTAATATCTACTTACCAGGATGAGGCATTGTTTGAAAGCCAAACTGAGAGCATTTCAAAATGTTGCCACATCTCTCTGGTGTGCTGTAACCACCAGGATTTAAGGGTTACCCCCCCCCCATAGTGAGACCACAGTGCTGTGGTGCCACTGCTGCAATGATTTCCTGACATTTGGAGGCAGTTTAGGTATGATCTTATAACACCAACATTTTCTTTTATCTTAAATGGTTTATCTCACTCCTTCCTATCTATCTTCTTGGTTTGTTTATATCAGGCACTCATACCCTTTCCCTCTTGTCCCCTGAGGCTGTTTCCCATTCCACCTTCCACTAGAAAGCTCCATCCTATTTAATTCTAAGCAGCCACACTCACAAAACCCAGTCTGCTGGACAGAAATGTTGCTGTTGTACATCCTTCTGCTAATCCTGTGGGAAAAGCCTTGTACCCCCAAGTGAGCATGGCCTATAAAGCAGGATCCCTGTTGCCCTGATCAGTCCAGCTCCTGCTAATGCAGCTGTCACCATTTACATTGATCTTCTCTTCACATGGCTTATTAGAACCATGTGCAGTATGCCACAATCACTCAAGCAATAGTAAGAATGTTCCCTGGCTTTGGTTGGAAATGCATCCTAGCACCTTAAGTATCTCCTTCGGCTCACTTTCACAGACAGACTGGGCATTGAGTGGCTTTTCCTGACCTTCTGGGTGTCTTTCTTCTTGGATGCATCAGTTCATGCCTTAAAGCATGATGGGTCCTTTATTAATAAAGCAGTATTGCAAGGCTTGGTCTAGATTGAGCGCAATGGTGCAAATGCAAATGACTAATCTAGAAGGAAAAAAACTTTCTAGGACCTTTGAATCTCTTATCTACCCTGAATTCCACTGCTGGGGCACAGCAGAATGTTCTCTCAAAGCCTATTCTCAAAAGCAAACACCTGAGGTACTGCCAGCAAGAAATTATATGCTTTGGTGCCCCCCTTCCTAGTCAGCTTTACCAGTACCAGTTCATTCCCTGGTTGGGGTGATCTCATGGTCTCCTCTTCCTGACCAGGTGTACCAGTATCAGTTCCCTGGTTGGGGTCATCTTTTAGGGAGATACAAAGATCCTAAGTTGAAATCAGTGTGAGGAGAACTCCTCAGTGGAAACAAAGGGTAACTTCAGGAAGCAGAGCAGTCTGAAAGCTCCTTGTGACAAAGAAGGGCATTGCAAGATAGAGCGAGGGAAAAGAAATTCCAAGTCACTGTATGGTCATTTGAAATGGGCATTTTCCCTCCGGTATTCCTCTGCTGCTAAAATCATTTAACTCATCTAAATGTGGGATATAGACATCTTTCTCGAGGGACTTACCCATGGGCTGACCTCCTCCAGTGTTTGGTGCATGAAAGCAAGGAAGGGGATAGACCTGTCATGAGAATGTAGAATGGACAGGAGAGAAACCAGCATCAAGACCCTGAAGCTAAAGGTGTTGAAGTATGACAGGAGCCAATATGATGAGCACAAATTTTGATTGTTTTGGCTCAGATAAAAGTCCAGAGTCTGTAGGAGAAAGGCAGGAACTGAATGGTCAAAGCACTTTAATAAATTTCTGAGAGAAGAAAGGAATCAAAGAGGCTTTGATGAAAGCTAAAGAGGTTGAACTTCTCCATGTTTAGCTTAAAAGTTAACTTGTGACTTGGCACCCATGGGAAATGGAAGGAAAGGAGGGAGAAAAAAAAAACAAAGGAAAACTTAGTTGACCTAATATGATGATAGATTTTGTGTTGAGATACAAAAGAAACCTGTCTGGCAGTGTGCTTTGGAACTGGCGCATAGCTTCCTGTGCCATGGCATCCTATGCATGCCAGGGAGAAAAGGAAATACAAAAGTAGCTTTGTTTAAAACAGGATCACAGAATCACCCAGGCCAGAAGACCCCTCCGGGACTATCAACTGCAGCCATTTCGCCCACTCCACCAAGTCTGTCCCTGCAACTTGTCCCTCAGTGCCAGATCTAGATGGCTTTTCAATGTGGTTTTTGAACATGCCATCCCAAGCACAAATATAGGCTGGGCAGTGACTGGCTGGAGAACACCTCTGAGGACAGGGACTTGGGGGTGCTGGTGGGTGAGAAGCTCAACATGAGCCAGCAGTGTGCACTTGCAGCCCAGAGAGCCAACCAGAGCCTGGGCTGCAGCAGGAGAAGTGTGGGCAGTAGGACGAGGGAGGTGATTCTCTCCCTCTGCCCCACTCAGGTGAGATCTCATCTGGAGTACTGCATCCAGTGCTGGAACCACTATTACAAGAGGGATGTGAATGTGCTGGAGAGTGTCCAGAGAAGGACACAAGGATGCTCAGAGGGCTGGATCTGCTCTGCTATGAGGACAGACTGAAAGACTTGGGGCTGTGCAGTCTAGAGAAGAGAAGGCTCCGAGGTGACCTTATTGTGGCCTTCCAGTATCTGAAGGGGGCTACAAAAAAGCTGGGGAGGGACTTTTTAGGCTATCAGGTAGTGACAGGACTGGAGGGAATGGAGCAAAGCTGGAGGTGGGGAGATTCAGACTGGATGTGAGAAGGTTCTTCACCATGAGAGTGGTGAGAGTCTGGGATGTAATGCTCAGGGATGTGGTTGAGGTCCTATCCCTGGAGGTGTTTAAGGCCAGGCTGGATGAGGCTGTGGGCAGCCTGATCTAGAGTGAGGTGTCCCTGCCTATGGCAGCGTGGTTGGAACTATATGATCCCTGTGGCCCTTCCAACGCTAACTGATTCCATGATTCTATGATTCTATGTCCAGGCATGGTGACTCAACCACCTCCCTGGGCAGCCTGTGCCAGTGCCTCACAACCCTTCCTGTGGAAAAACTTCTCCTAATGTACAGCTGAAACCTCCCCTGGGACAGTTTGGGACCATTCTCTCTTGTATTGCCTTTAGTTACTCATGAGAGCAGAACAGTGCCTGCCTCTCTACAACCTCCTTTTGGGAGGAAATTATTTGACTTTAAAACTTGTTTTGAAGTGCCCACTCATACCTACAGTGCATAGAGATGTCTGGGAGCTACGGACTGGCGTGACACTTGGCACTCAGGTTGGGAAGAGCAGAGAAACGTGAGTGAGATTCCTTACTCCCAAATCCAGATGCTTCCCTGTTGGACCTGGGTGTCTCCTCAGCGCTGTTTCAACTGTGAGCTGGGATGCTTTGAACCCCGAGAGCAGAGCCTATCTTTTTTTGTGCTGAGGCTGAGAATCTGAAGGCCTCATTATTTCTGCATTCGTTAAAATGCAGCTCTCTGTTCGACAAGCAGGCAGAGAAAGGGCTTTGATAGCTCCTGATCTACATCCGGAGATCTGCTGTGATCTCCACTTTTCTAAAGTGGCACATTGCAAGCGGCACACGACTAGCGGAAAGTGCTGAAAGAGGCTACTTTTAACAGCTTCTCTTCCCTTTTTTTTGCCGGCAGTGTTTTCATTTACATACCTGAGCCGTGTCATTACTGTTGTCTTTGCTCTGCCTTCCTCAGGCACCTCAGTGCCTTAACACCTCTGCATTTTTTTTACAAAGTTATTTATTTATTTTAATAAGGACTCTGCTCTCTACAGCTTCTCCTGTCGATTTCCTGAGTTAATATTCATGATTCTTCTTTAAAAACCACCAGATTCTCTGTTGATGTTGGCTTTACAATGATCCCATCAAGCACATTTTTACAAAATAAAAGGGCTTTTTTTTTCTACTTTCAGATGCTTGGGTTGGAAAGTGGACAGTTGCTTTCCACACGGCACGTAAGATGATCCTGGGTTTATTCTCTAGACCGGAGAGAAAGAAAACTGTGTCTAAGCGTTTCTGTCTCTACTTTTAAAGAACATTTCATGGTCCCCATCTAAAGTGATCCACAAAGCAAACTCATCAAGTTCAAGACACATATGTGTACTGGCTTTGCAATATGTTCTTCTGCACTGGAGCTTTGGGGGATTTTGAAAATTATTTTACTATTTTTGCAAATGTTCATAGAATCATAGAATGGTAAGGTTGGAAGGGACTTCAAGGATCATCTAGTTCCAACCCCCTACCAGAGGCAGGGACACCTCCCACTAGTACAGGTCACTCAAGGCCTC
>VWYK01100219.1:0-88533 GCA_013399775.1 Semnornis frantzii
ATATCTATAATATTATAGATATTTTAAGACATATATTTGAATACATGCATTACGTTAGGTAGTCAGCACCCTTATGTTTTAACAGTGGTAAGAAAAAGGAAGAGGTAAACAGTGTGAAAAACATAGTACTGCAATGAAATTGTAGGTGCGTGAAGTGGAAATAATGACATTTTTGGAGAAAAAATGTAAATCTTTGAAGTAACTGTGACTTGGTGGTTGTTTTTTTTCTGAAACATTGCATTATGGAGTGTTGGATACCATCAGGAGAAACCTGTCTTCTTAATTAGCATCAGATTTTGTAGCTCTTGCCAGGACTAACAGTTTGTCAGTTGGTAAATAAATATTTGACTCAAATACAATCAGTGACTTCAACATTTACGCATTATATAGCTGTCATAATATTGGGAAATTAGATTGTTTCTAGGCCAGTGCAAGCCTTAACGTTCAATCCGTCACAAAGCTTAAGGATTTATACTGTAACGGTGCCTTTAGAAGTGGCAATAAACTGACTAACTATGATAGTTCACTCTAACGTACATTTCCAAGCAGTTAGAAGTTACTCAGTCACTATGTAAAGAAGCAAACACAGATAGCAAGACATGAGATCTCTGAATTGGTCTCACTTGTAAATCAAATTATGTGCTACATTAACAAATGGCAGGATTAACCAAGACACAGTAGAATAATACTGCCTAAGTAAATGCTCTAAGAGATGAACTATTTTCTTTTGTATCCTTGCAACTTTTTGTGTAACCGGTCTAAAGAGCAAGGAGAGTTTTTGCTTGTTGGGTTTGTGGATGTAGTTTAGCCTTCCTAGGATTTAGAATTGATCCAGCTTTTCACTGCAAAGTATTTAAAAATTCAATTAATTGCAAACAAATATTACAATAAGCTTTTTTTTTTTCCTAAGCTTCTCAGCTTTTCCACTGAGATTTGCAGCACATCTCTGAGGACATACTGCAAGACAAAGGACCAAACATTTGCAGTAGCTCAAGAATCCCTCGCACCTTTGCACTGCTGCTGTGCTCATGATGTGCCTTGGGGTGGAGCAATTTCTGATTCATTGCACTCTATACCCTGGCAGGGATTTGCTGTGTTTTGGTGTTTTGTTGTAGAACCTGATCTGGGTCACAGTAAGACCTCACAGTGTAAACCGAAGGGGACATAAACCATAAAGGTGCCGTGTTGCACCTGTCGGATCGGGCATTGGTCACCCCAGGAAGTGTCAGCAGTTTTCAGGACGCTCACTCCCAACTTTGGGGAAATGATCTTTTGGATTTGTTGGAAGCCCTTCTCTCGACAACTGGACTCACTAATCAGATACACATTTAAAAACACTTTGGTGTCTGGTGCTGCTGGAATGTGTTTTGTCAACAGACTACGTAAACCTGTCAATACAGAGCAAAGAAACACGTCCAAGGAACTACAAAGATTATTTTCCCTTAACACTCTGAAATAGTTTTTCTTCCAATACAGAAAACATTTTCCCCTCAAAGCCAAAGTGCCTCATTTCTGTCGATTGTTTGTCTACACTGCCTGCATGCTCCATTCTCCTGGTGAAACTTTCAGAGTGGTATGCATATTCTTATTAAATGTGTCATCAGGCCCTAATATTTTTTTCAGGTAAGGGAAAAAAGTAGCTGGAAATTGGATTTCTGTATTTTGCAAAACAAACAGAAAAGAATCCTCTAATTTATTCTAATCTTTGAGTGCTAGCCTTTATATTATTTACAGTTCAGGAATGTTCCCAAACATTCTCATTAAGTGAATGAAATTGTTTTTGGAAGTTTTATTGCCAGTTGTCTTGCTGCTTTCTTGGGCAGCTCATGTCAGCTTCACTTTCTGTCTATAAAAGCTTCAAAACCACAATTTTGGTTTTCTCAAAGGATTTCAGAAGTCTTTTAGAAAAGTTTACATTTTCTTTTGAAAATAATAATAGGGTGAGTGTGAGTGTGTGAATGTGCTTGACTACCTTCTTCCCAGGACAGTATATGGTAGGCATGGTGAAGAGGAGTCTGTAGGTGCCTGATGGTCCCCACAAAGCCTGGCTTTGGCTAGTGAGCTGTCACTGCAGGAATGCTCAAGTGCCCTGTGGTTTACTTCTATATAAAATGCAGTTGGCCTGGTACCTGGACCCTTTTTTTTTGATGTTGAAAACATCAGCTATAAACTTCATCTTGGACACAGGAATAAGTAATATTTCACTATCTTCCTGACAGAGTTGAAGACAACTCATTTTAAGCAAGTCTGTTTGTTTGTTTTAATGCTAACATAAACCAATGAACAAAACTAGGGTTTTGTTACTAGGAATGAGTAAATAGGACCTTGGAGAAAAATCTCATCTGCAGGGAGGCAGGCACACTGAGACTGTTTATCTTACAGCGGAACAAATAAGAAAGCGTGCAATGAAACAGATCTCCGTAAATAAGTGTATGCCTAGGCAGATCAGTTTGTTTGGGACTTTACTCACTCTTTCTAACAAAATAAGGTATCCTTTCACTTTGAAGTATGCGAATGGAAGTAATTGCGTTGCCATGCCCAATTAACAGATCGAATTCACTGCTACCAGACAAGATGGGGTCTGTTTCTTAAGATCCAAGAAGGGCAGCTGGTACTGGGTAATGAGATCTGCATTTGCAGCCTCGCAGAGTGCCTCGTGCTTCTAACCTATGATTGATGCTGTCTCAGGAAAGCATTGTAGAGGAAACAGATTTTTCTCATTACTTAAGCAAGGAAAAATAGCA
Organism: Semnornis frantzii; assembly: GCA_013399775.1. Lineage (NCBI taxonomy): Eukaryota > Metazoa > Chordata > Aves > Piciformes > Ramphastidae > Semnornis > Semnornis frantzii. Next base: position 2,745 of record VWYK01100219.1, read on the forward strand.
AAGTATAGAGATTTGTCTTTAGCAATTCAGTTTCTACCTGACTTGGCTGTAGTCTCAGGCCCTTGGATCTAGGCTGCTATTTCCTCTGTTGCTTTGGGAGAGAAACATGGACACTGGTTCAGGAAGCAACAGCTTGCCAGTGTTGACTGGAAGGAATGTGTAAATGGAGCAACTGAACTTGGAACGACCTTAATGCAGAGACATCTGCTGGTGCCTGGTTGGGCACAAGCAAAGTTGTGACGGCAGCTGACAGCAGCATGTCTCTTTTCACTTCTTTCAAGATCTGGTGTACTTAAAGACATCCTATGCCAGTTCTAATGGAAGGAATTTTATACCTCACAGATGTATTCTCTTTTCTTTTTTTCCACCTGCTAGGAAGACTTTTGTTTTCATTTTCTCCTTCCGCTCCCTTCTTTTAAGTAAGATTTTATTTTTCAGTATATTAGCTGTGATAAAAAGGAGGCGTTTTCTTCACAATTGTAGCTTAGTTGTGTCATTGTGCCATGCTACTTTTTTTTTATCCAAGAAACTCAGTAATAGGGGTTGAAATTGTGTAAGATATAGTTGGTGTAGTTAAGAAGGGTGCTGAACATCCACAAATGTCAGCTGAGAATGTGGCCGAATAAACTAGGAAAACTTAGAAAAACTGAAATAAAAATGAGTTAGAAGAGTTAGTTGTGGGAGTCAACAGTGACGAAGATAAGAGGAGCAAACAAGAGGATGGCACAAGTATTTAACATTCTTTGTTCAGCAAATACTTGCAGGTGTATTAAGAAATCTGAAAGATACAACTTGTAACAAACCTGAACTTCTCAAACATCCTGGAGCCATAGAGGAGACTGCAGTCTGGATCAGTGCTGCAAAACTGATACTGTATTTTCTTCCCAGAAGTTAATCACAGGCTCTCCTTTTATTCCCCTTTCTCCCTTTTGTGTTACGAATGGTTAGTAACACTTTGTTTCTGTGCTTTGTTTTTCGTAGTTCTATACTTCAGATATTTTCAGAAGGGAGCAGAAATGGGATTTTATGTTTTATTTTGCTGAACATGCACAGTATATCTGTGTGGCAGTGTTCTCCTCCTGCGAATAGATCCTGGGAGCAATTATCCACCTAATTATTAATTGATGTCTTCAGCTGCACTTTAACTAGTAGGTTTCACTGATGGTTTTGTGCTCGCCAGATTTGTTCCTTGGAACCAACAATGACTGCATCCTAAGTGGCATCAGAACCAGGAAACGTAAGCGCACCAGGCTTCCCAAACTGAGCTCTTTGCTTCTCACTGTGCCTTTGTGTAGGTGGAGACTCACCTCACTTGGTACTGCAGAAGGCTGACAGAGCTCAGGGCAGTCCTGACATTTCTGGAGATACTGCTGCAGGTCAGTGGAAACAAGGCAGCAATCTGTCAGGAGCCCAGACCATCTCATTTTCATGTGCCAGGATCACTTCTGGCACATCTCTCCTATCTATTTATTTATCATTCTCTTCAACATTCCCCCTTTAAAACATAGATTAATAGTGATTAATGCATTAGGTGCTCTAACTTGAATGAAAACTATCTGCAATTTAGATAACATTGGGGAGAAAGAAAAGGAAATCAGTATTTGGTGTCTGACAAGAGTAAAAGTGGAACCTAAACTTTGCAAGGCAAAAAGTTAAACTGAGCACAAGGAAACTCGAAAGAGTCAAACCCATTTTAAAGCACTGAATGCAAGTTCAGGCATTCTACAAAGTGATGAAATTATATCATTGTGTCTGGAAAACAGCCAGTAGCATTCTGCATGTGTTGGAAAGGCAAAGGGATCCCTGACTAAGAATTGGGAGAGTTTCTTTGTGAACACTGAACTGAGCAGAAAAGAAGTGAGGCAGAATTCAAAGTAAAGACCTTGCTGTCCTGTACTTCCTTTTATTCTATATGTGATAAGGGATGGGGAAAAAAAAAAAAAAAAAGAAAAAAAAGATTTTCATCTATGTTTGGAAGATATCTTGCATGGAACACTAAAAAGACAAGAAAAATTGCAAAGTATGTACACCTCTACCATCCAAACCCCAGAGAGATCTGTATTAATGTGTTGTTTTTTTTCTCAGTGTTAAAGATCAGGGAAAGAGATCTTGTGGTCTGACTGCTGTTCCAGCTACCCAGGTCCAAAGACTGTATGCTTCCATTGCCAACAGTAAAGTCCCCTTCATCTCCAAATTGTCATTCTTAAACTATGCCAGTGTTAAAAGCTGGGTGACTCAGACTTAAACCTCCAGTTCATTTTTCATGAATAAAGTAGAAACATAGCAAATATATTGCATACATAAAAAAGAGTGAAGAAACAACTATTTTGGTCATAATTATGGAAGGGCACCGGTGAAAGCATTTTTTTTATGTTTAGCTAAGTTAAACATAGATTAGTATGAATGTAGTAAAGATAGATTTAGATGTAGTAAAGATAGATTTGTGTGAATGTAATAAGTGGTGTGTCATATAGTGGGGCATGGGAAGGACAGTCACCTGCATGTACCTGCTGTGGGCTTTGCCCTTTTGATGTATATGCAGGCAGGTTTCCACCAGCACTCTTGTGTCTGCAGCAGGAAGCTATTCTCTACAAGAAAGACCCGTGTGAACTTTCTGTTCAGCTGCCATACAGCATCGTGTTGCTGGGAGGCACAAGTTACTGAATGCATCAGTTACTTCAACACATGTAGCATTTTGTCACTGTTAGTGTGTGATGCTAGCTTGTTTTTTCCCCCCTATGACACCCTATGCTCTTAAGCAGCACTGATTTTAAGATAGCCTGAATACCTACTAGTGGAGATTTTGTGTTAGCCTCTGACATACCAGTGACATGAGGATAATTGCTCATGCTACCTGCAATGAATAAAAGTTAGACATTCAGATTATGGAATGTTTCATAGTCAAAGTATAAAACAGTAAGTAATAATAGTAAGGAAGGCCTTACATTTTGCTTAAAACAAGTGCAGTAGATAAAGTTGGGGAACCTCCGAATGAAGCGTGAGCCAAAATATCTGCGCTGAAGCATTCTGCAGTTACAATTACTCCAGCTCCCTGATTGTAGCCAGGAATTGAGAGTTCAGGATATGACAACATTCAGAGCTGAGTTTTACCAGTTAACTATGAACCTGTTAATCTAAACAGAAACAGGAATACAAATTCAGTAGGAGACACTAAACTGGGTAGAAGGCACTCAACATAAAAGTGGGCATGGAGTGTTCTGTGTTGCTTCGCTAGGCAGTCAGGGGTGCTGCAGTAGTGTCATAGCTGTCAGGACTTGGGCTTGTGTTCTTCTTTTTCCTTTGCTCAGTCATTAAAATTATCCAGCTTGTTTCTGCAATAAAAAAAGGTCAATAGTAATGGAACCCAATACTGCTATGTGAGAGTCCTCACATGCTGTAAGTGCACAGACATTTCAGTTCTTGGAGTTCGCTGGCCAAGCAGGCTTGGAAAAAGTTCTTTGTTCTAGTGCTTTCAATCACACTTACCAGACCTCTTCAGGCAAGGTATTGTCATGTGTCTGGTGCTTGCTGATGAGATCATAGTAATTGTCCTGCCTGGCAGTTGCTCTGTTGGCCTTACACGTTATACCCAGTTCTGAAGTGAGTTTGTCTTGCCATGAGCCAGATGAGACAGGGGATGGTTTAACTGGAAGTCCTGAGCACTGAGCTCACCACGTGTTTTTATTATTGTCACTAGCATTTGTCTGTCTTCGATAGGAGATAATAAATCTGGAAATGAATAGCATCTTGTTTTGTAAACATGGACATACCTGCATCTCTTGTCATGCAGATGGAGGAGAACACCTGGCTTCATCCTTCCTGAAGCCTGGCCTGGTTTTGTCTCATCTATTTCATTTACAGCAGTGCATTGCTTGGAGAATTCCACAGTTACTAACAGCTCTTACACAAATCCCAAACAAATACTTGTTTCTTTAGGAAGTGGTGCTTTACATCTTTGTTTTAAAAATTACTGAAGCAGGGAACTTAGCAGGCATGTTTACAAAGCACAGGCACTAGAGCTTGTGTGTGATGGAGGAAAGACAGAGCTGCAGAGATTGAGTGCTGCTTCACCATGGAGAGGTCATTTAGTTCATCCTGTGCTCCCAGGCTGCTGCAGCGACTGACGGCTGAGGCTGGAACAAGCATCCAGAGCCCAGGGCAGTGTGTGACCAAACATCAGGCTGCAGAGGTGCAGTCACCTTTCCTGCAACCAACCTGACTTCTCCTCAGCCTGCTACTGTGGGCTCAGAGCCTTTTTGCTGACTCTGCATAATTAACTTACCTTTACTTTGAGAGAGCAGAATCTGTTTCACAGATTTTTCCTCAAAACCTTGGTTAAAACATTCCCTGGGTTTATTTTTGAGCGGGTTTGGTAGTTTGTGGAGTTTTGTTATTGTTGTTATTTGAGATTTTTATTTGTTTGGTAATTTTTATTGGGTTTTTATTGTAACTTAAGGGGAAATCTATAAATTTGTAATGCAGGATTTTCTGTTTGGGCCAGTGACACCATCCTAGCTCAGAAAAAATCAGCATGAAGATATTCCAGAGCTTCTCTGAACTTCACTCTCTTTCTCTGATGTTGGATTCCTCTCACAGTCCTGACATTTACTGAGCTTCTAACTGAGAAACAGCTTCATGTGAGTGAGATCCAATCTTGTATTCATTCATTGTGCAGCTCAGAGTGTAAGTGGTCAGCAGAGCCCATCAGCTGGCTTTGCCCTCTCTCTCTTGTCAGCATTGTCTGCCAGAGGGTCACCTCTTAGTCCCTGGGGAGCAAAGTGTCCTCTGTTAACTCTACTGGCCTGTCAGTTTTAGTCACTGGACTCTTTGCAATACGTTGGAGGGAATTTGCATAAATATTTCTTGTCAGGTACTTTGTTTTGTCTTGATCGGGTGAAATTCATATTTGTTCCTCTGCTCTCACCTGAAGCTATTTCTTCTTCGTGCAGAAGCCACTGCCTGTCTCCAAATAGTTGTAGTCCCTGTTAGTATTTGGACATTTTCCATATAGATTTCTTTTTTTCTCCCAGAAAAGCACATTGAAGGCTTTAAGCACACACATGGAAACTCAAGGAAATCAATTTATTAGGTTAAAGTCATGCGGAAGGCTGCCACAAAGCAAAACTTGCAGATTTCCAGTTTTCACACTGACATTCTGAGTTAGTGGATGCTCCTCCCTCCTGTGAATATCGTCAAAGCAAATATCCTCTTACTTTTCTTAATCTATTTTAAAAATATCCCTTTGCATGTGCAGGAGCTCCTTCTCTAACTAAGCTGGCAAAATATACTCTCTCCTGGCTAACAGTTAAGGTCATTTGTATACTTGTTCTGTCCCAGTTGAAACTAATATCCTTTTCCTCCACTCCTTTTCTCTCCAGCATCTGTCTTTCCTGGCTGCAATTCTTCTGGATTCTAATTAGGCTTCCACCGGCTTGGCTCGGGGTGTAACCAAAACAAATTTATCATTCTCTTCATCTCCCTCCGGGACATTCATTGACAGAACAGTACCTGAACGTTTCTCCTTTATCTAAAATTTCCAGACTATATCAAACATGAAATCTTGACAGATGGAGTCCAATCTGCCACAGTGAGTTAGCAGAGTTTTCCTTTGATTGAATTTATTTATTGCACAATGAAAGATGGAAAGTTTGTAAAGGTGACTGTGTAAAATGGGGGATGTGAAGTAGTTTGTGGGTTTGTTTGTGTTAGATTAAGTAGAAACCAATGTGAGGCATGGTTTTGTTGTGGTAAGAGGAGTAGCAGATCTGATCATTAGAAAAACAGATGTAACATGCAAAGACCTAATGTAGTCCCTCATGCTCTCTGCTGCAGGCTCTTACACTGACCAGCAAAGAATGTGAGGGGATGTTCTGCCTTCTGCCAGCAGAGCCTCTGCCAGCCAGTCCATGAGCAAGACAATTCTAAAACACATTCTGCTGTAGGAAAGTGTGATAAAAAATTGCTCTGCCAAAGTGCTGGGCCAATCAATCAAGTGTTAATGATGTATCATGAAACCCATTTGTTGACAAATAAAACCTTGTGTGCTGTGCCAGTGAAACCAACTGTGTCAGTCATCTCTCAGTGACTGCCTGAAATATCATTTGCAGAAGCAGAATTTGTTGGTGGAAGAGGTGAATGCTGTCGCCAGCCCATCCAACTGAATCTGCAGGTGCTTTGTAGCCTTAACTCTTGGTAGTGCTTGGCCCCAAGGAGGGTGTTGAAGTGTTCCCCAGACCAAAGGATTATGTGGGAGGGAATGGACCAGGACCAAGTCTAGCACAGACTCGTTGGGTTGCAGCTGCTCTGTGTGTTTGCCTGTGTGATGCAGATAGTGTGGCTGCAGGCTTCAAGAGAAGTGCTAACTGAAATGGTTTATTCTGGGAGGCGGCAGAGCCGAGCAATTATGTTAAAAACCTCAGAAGCTCCGTGGTGGGGATCAGAGATCAGCCCTTCTATTGCCATGCCTATGAGCAGCCTTTGGAAGTTTTGTCAGTTGGCTATCAGTATGTTGGTGCTCTTTGTTCTCATGAGTAGCTTTTTTGTTTTCCCAGTGCTGAGTGGACAGCAGTGAGGGCTAACTGACTGTCCAGGTCACTCTCAGTGATGCTGTGTGAGATTGCCAGTGTAGGAAAGGGAGGATTTGACCAAAGTCTTACTGAGCTGTGTATTCAGGTACTCAGCTCTCTACCTGCCTTTACATGCTAAAGCAGTAATGCTCTGTTCATGGAAGTTCATAGAAGTTGAGGAAGGAAAGTGTACTATAAGCCTTGTCACTAGTTGTTACTTCAAGTTTTCAGCTGCTTTGGCCCAGGCTCTGCAGAAGTGAAAGACTTGGATCCTGGGGAACTGTAATGATGGATTTCAAAACACCTGAGAAACCACCTCAGATCAGCAGGTGATGACGATGTGCTGGATTTTGGTGCCAAAATACCTCTGGATAATGACATTCATTTCTGGTTTATCTCATGGTTTCTGCTGCTTCTCTGGGGATTTTGTTGGTTAGCTGGGTTGAGTTTTGGTGGTGGTTTGCATTTTTTTGGTTTGGGTTTTTTTTTTTAATGTGCCATGTTTGACCTAAAAGGCACCATAGCACAAGCCCTACCATTGAAAGAAAATGTATTTCATGTTTCCTTCCTACTCAAAAGAACTGTTGGGAGGAAATATTTCTTGTGAGAGAGATGTTTCAGAAGAATTTTGACTTTTCAGGGTTCCTTAAATGATGTGAAAATCTGCTGAGTAATGAGCTGGAATCTGTTGTAGTGGCCTTCTGCAAGAGAATCAGGAAAGACACTTGTTAGTAACACCCAATGTTAGGAGGATTAATAGGGCAATCTTTTAGTCCTCTGTGTTGTTCCAGGTTTTGAATTCCCTCAGGAAAGGGCAGAAGCTGCCTTCTATCTGAGAGCTTGGGTTGACGCCCAGATTTCAAGGTTAATGCGCCAAACTTTTTGATCTAGCATTTGCAATTCCTCTTTTGTAAAAGACATGCACCTATTTGCCCTGCCCCGCTCAGTTTCCCTCCACCCTCTTCCTTAACTTTAGACAAATGTTGTTAGTATCTATTACACTATGTGCTGTCTGGATTTAAAATGGTTAAGGAAATAAGAAACAGCGAATAAAATGTCCAAATTCTTCCAGAAGTGGCAAGTACTTTTTCCAAACCCATGCATGTCTTCTGCAGTCCTGGGAGGATTTTGACTAATTTTCACTAGATTCTGGTGAAGTATTCTATTCTTACTTGCAGTGAAGCATGAGAATTTCACTTCAAAAGGTTTGATTTATTCAGCATGGTGTTAGGCGATGGATGCCATATTCTGGAATAAGCAAAAATACTGATTACAACTTAAATAGGAAGCCAAAAGCTACGGTTGTGACCATAAGACCCTTTTGTCATAGCTAACAAGCTCTAGCAGGTGCAAGGCATTGTAAGAGGCCCATGTTGGAGGTACTGAGGCTCACTGTGACGAACCCTTCAGCATGCTGTTTGATTGGAAGGACGGTGGGTAATAGGTAAGAGCTGACTTCACTAACCAGGGTAATAGGTGAGAGCTGACTTCACTGACCAGCTCACTTGCTTTTGGAAGCAAAGTCCCTACTTTGCTGTGCACTGAAATGTTACTGTGGGCTTTGGACACAGAGCCCATCACATGCTGCAGCAGCCTGTGCTCTCCCTAGCACTGCACATCTCTTGCTCGTAATCTCTCATGTTAGAGCAACAGCTCCCCAATCATTTGCAGGCTCATAAACACAATCTAGCAGCATCCATCTGCCCAACAGACCAGGGAAACAGCTCTGAAATGAAAGCCAAATAAAACAATAACTCACGGCAAACAAACAGGCGACTACAACAATCAGATCAGGCTGCAGTAGCTGTTCCAACTACCCAGACACTTCATTAGGCATGGAATAACAAAGGAAAACAGACCAGAATCATCTGATTTAACTCTCTTAGGCTAAGTTACTTCTCTCTAAAGTTCCCCCTCCAACTCCTATCTATTCTTACTTTCTGCTCGAGGTAAGGAAAGGCAGCTTAGGTCTGGAAACAGTGTTTTGCATCCATAGGATTGAGGAGTGAAAAGTTTCTTGAGTTCCAGTTTTCTTCCTTTGATCTTTTTTGTAGTCTTAGGCATTTTAGTATTTTTAAATATTTTTTGTTTGTTTATTTCTTAGTGTGTACTCTGCTCTACACTTGACCATAGCTTTAAATTTGTAGTTGAACTGTGTAAAATGGAGTTGTCCTTCAGCATGTCAGTTATGGACAAAAACCTTTTCTCTCTCTCCTAATACTTTGCCTGGATTTATTCAAACCATCTGAACGACACACAGCCTTAAGTTGCACTCTATTTGAAACCAGGTTCAGTCCTGTTGGAGTTGAGGAGGTGAGTTGTTGCTGCTGCCTCCAGAGAAGCTCTGTGGTCTGCTCTCTCCTTTTTCTGCACTTCCCATGTACTCGGGTGCACACTCTCATTCCCTCAGACTTCTCAGACGGAGAGGACGCATGCAGTGAAGACTATCTGAGAACACAAAAAGATAATGTCTAAAGTTTCTGTCTGGAAAGCTCCTCCTCTGTGCTATGTAAACTCTAGAGACAAACAAGATGACTTTTAGGAACTTTTTTTTTTTTTTTTTGACTTAGAAGCTATGAGTTTATTAAGTGGTCCAAACCTAACAGTCATAAGTACTTAGTTGTACCAAGCAGAATGTACCCTAAAAATGCCAGATGTTCAAAATGTCAACAGTTTAGCAAGAAACGAGTACTTTGAGTCTCCTAGGGGAAAAAAAGCTGAAGAAACCCAGATGTGTATTAAGACTGCAGCAGTGGTGCTTGTACCAATACATGTACATATCGCATGTGGAAAATCCTTTTGAGTCATTTTTGAATAGAGGCACTGCAAACAACAGATATTCTGAACTTTGGAAAAGGTCACAAACATCTACCTGCTTCTAGTGGTTTGCTTAACGAGTGGGTGGAATAGTAAATCTGTGGAGTACTTCAAGCATTACTAAACCTGTGAGGTACTAATGATCTCCTTACCTCGGAAGGAGCTTCAGATCTGTGAAAGGCAATTTTGAGCCTGGGGCTTTGAAATACCCATTGCTGCAGAGACAATTTTTATTAAAGAAGAAATTAACAAATGTAATCTTTAGATCTTCAGAGTGTGTTGTTAAGATCTTTCTCTTTGGATAACTGATCTAAACACACTTCTGTCATTTAATGGAAGCTGACAAGCTTTACAAATATTGTGGATGGGAGAACGCTTTTTCCCAACATTATGTGAGCTGAGATTTTTCCACAAGACATCCATGTGACACTTTCTGTGACTGGTTTGTGAAAAGGATCATTCTACATGCCCTGGTTATTGGGTTGACACTCCTGGCATTTGATACTGCAAACAGTGGATGGTGGTGATGGCACTTCTGGGGGGGGCTTAAGACTGTTTTGGCTGGCACAGCACAGCTTCAGTGCTGAACAAGCGTCACTGTGCCCGGTTGTTTCACTGGCAACCATGTCGTTAGAGCAGTCAATATTGAGGGCAAAGCTGAACTGCACAAGATAAGTTCAGTCTCTTTCTGTAGTCCTTGTTGAGCAGCCGGTGTTGGGCTTTACAGCAAGCACTTCAGGTGTGGTGGAAGAATAGTGCTGCTTGTGAGTTACCTGATGTGAACTGAAGGCAGCGTCACTGCTGCGCAGTGTTCAGCAGATAACATCTCTTCGTGTGTGGAAGTGTAGGGTACTTCTTGTTGGGTTTGTGGCTGGATGTGTATGAGTTTGTAAAGTGCTGAAATTCTTCTACGCCAACATCAGCTGCCTGTGCAAATGTGAGCCGTAGTGCCAGGACGCCAGTGTTTTTTGTTTGTATCTGTTCACTTGGCAATGCGCTGATTTTCCAGTAGACAACCAAAGTGCACCATTTCAGCTTTGGAAAAAGCTATCCAACTAGAGTCCTTAATGCTGTATGTAAATAATTCTGCTCAATGCTGTATGTAATAATTCATTCACCTGGTCCACCACTGAAATATGCAGAAGTAGGAGATATTCTATACATGACACACATTTATTTCTTTGGAGAGTGCTAATTTGCGTTTCACGTAACAGTGAACCGCTGACCTGCATCCTGGCATTCAGATCCAGATCATTTCTTGTGCCACCTCGAAACTGTCTACACCTAAGAAGCATCCCGAATTGAGGTCATAGGGGTGCAGACCACGTCAGTGACAGAGACAAGGGAACTCTGATGGAAGACAGATTGATTAGCCATAGCATTAGCCAGCATACACTCTTGTGTATGCGAGAAATGAGTCTGGCTGGATTTCTGAGTGCATTTGATGTAGCAGGCATGAGGGGGGAGTGCATTCTAAGTGAAGTATTTCACTCTCCCTTTCCTTGGCACACACGCAGCTGGATGTTGGTAAAGGTGCCCTAGCTGCCTCCTCTTCAGCTGTGTTTTGTTCAGAGAGACCCAAGCGAAAAAGCAGCTTCTGATCAATACCTCTGTGGTGACAGGAAGAAATACTGCTTTGTGTGAGAGGGCAGACCCTCATCTCGGGAGGAAATCCCATCAGAACCTATTTCCAAGTGCTTTAAAGGCTTAGTTTAATTGTCAGAGACCTGATTAATCCTGCCCTGTTGTGCCCTGCCTAACTTCTGTCCCACACCGAGCAAAGCTACCTCTGTTGCTTGATGTTCAGGTGCTCTGCTGACCAGGTTCTTTTTATCTCTCTCCACAGGCCAGTCAGATTCTCTGTAGTACAAAGGAACCCAAACCATTTTCTTCAGCTCCTCCCCAGATGGATTTCTGGCTATCACCATTCGTGTGAATGAAACAATCTATCCTTCAGTTTTTGGACTGAAAACCACTCTGCTGCAGTTCGGAGATGAGTAATCTCTTGCCTGTGTTTCTGCCGCACGGGGGAAGGCGCTGGTCCGGCGGCAGCGCCTCCTGCCAGCCGTGCAGAAGTGAACGTGCCTCTCAGCTCCGCCGTCCAGCAGCCGCTGAGCGGTTTCTGCCCGCGGAGAGGCCTTGGTGCCCTCCATCGTTGGTCCGTTTCAGAGGCAAATTGAAGATCTGGATTTGACTGTAACTCTAACTCGATGAGCACGTGGCCTGCTTTTGCACATAGATTCTTCAGATCATTGTTTCCCTCTGTTAATCTGCTCTGGTCTGAGGCTGACTTCTGGTTTTGCTTCTCAATTTCCTCCCTGCTTTCCAAACAGGACTGTGGATCGGGACAATTTCAGCCTGAGATATTCTTCTTTTCTCTAAATTCCAACTGTTTTCCACCTCATGTAGCAGTTCGTATTTCATGATATGTTTTATGTCAGAAATACTGTCCCAAAGGAAGAACCAAAGCCTCTGGTGTGAGCAGTGGGGTGTGTGTGTGTAAGGAGCTATCAGAAGCTGTAATGTTATTCATGGAAGTTACATAGGTTTTAGCAGTGTTTCTGTGAGCATGGCTTTCCAGACAGCCCCATACGTTGGAGTCCGTTTTTACAGACACACAGACAGCTCTCACCCAGGTATGTGGAGAGACTCATCCTGCCTGTGCACTGCTCACATCGGAGGCAGCTCTGGTTGGCAAAGCCACTGCAATTCAATGCTGTGCAGAAGGCAGGACCACGGCGAATGAGCACTGTCCTTGCACAATAGTGTCTGTCTGAAGCAGAGGCAGTGAGCTCCAGAGTCAGCTCTCTCTGACCTCTGTCATTCCATGGCCAAATGTGTCCAAGGAGGGTTTTAAGCAGGTGGATTTCAAACAGCAATGCAGTGACTCAGTCCCTTGGGTCAGGTGTTTCAAGAACAGGGGCAGATCTCTGCCCTGAGTGGGCTGACACCCATGGGAGCTTCAGAGCTGTATGCTGCCATCTCTGCCATGTTTATGACTCCTAGCATACAAGCTCTGTGCATGCTGAGCAGCAGAAAGTTTCATCCCTGTATGTTCTGCCTGCCCTATTGCAACCTACCATAATAACCCATTAATCAAGTGTCACCCTTTCTAACACGGAGGAGTTCTTTTTTTATTGCCTTCATTTATAACAATTTAGTTATACTTTACAATGTTATTGATTTTATGAAATGGCTCATTACTTTTACACAAAGGTAAATCATTCAATTAGATGCTTTAAATTAAGTGATATAAATTTCTTACTGGATTTATTGTTGGATTGAATTGGAAATCAAGCCCTAAGAAATTGTCTTTTGAGATGTTTGGAAAGACATTTTTTACTTGTGTTATAGTCTAACAAAAGAATATAAACTTGGAGAACTCAGCAAGTTCTCCAAAATCATTCAAACTTAGATCCCCTTTAGTAAACTGCTGGGTGGCATAAGCAGTGGAAAGTTTGCCTGAGTTCCTCCACATGAACCTGAAAGGGGAAAAGCACCATCAAGGGGAGTCTTCTGTAGGCTCAGTTGGGTAAAACAAAACAAAACCGAAAGAAAATGCTCTATGAGCCAGCCCTTCATATACAGGCACACACAGAAACTGAACAGATGGAAGAGTCTGCGGAAGCCCTTAGCTTCCTCATGCCTTCTGCGCTGTCCTGCGGAGTAGGGGTGAAACCCTGTCTGCTTGTTTTGGTGGAAACCTTTATGAATGTCCATGGCGTGTAGGGGCTTCAGCCTTTCCTCTTTCCTCACCAGTGATGCTGTTATGACAGTTTAAAAAATAGATCTAGCTAAGAAAATTATCCCCCCCACCCTGTTTAAAGAATTAAGAGGAATATGCCTTAGAGGAGCACAGGCATATCAAAGCCGAGTGAATTCTGGAATGCCTAAATGAGTTTGGAGTGCTGGTCTTGTCATCACTGATCTGACATAACACGATGCTTTTGAACAGAGTAACAGAGAAACACATTGTAGTTAAAATCTCAATAACTAAGCCAATAATTATTTGTAATTTTGAAGTTATTTCCCTTGTTTTCAAACTTGTCAACCTTTTCCTTCTGAAAAGTGATGGCTCCTGTTGTTAGGATGAGTGGTGGGGAGCAGGGGTGCCTGCCGCACAACTGTGAGGCGTTTCCTGTGGGGTAAGGTGGCTGGAGCCCAGCTGTGGAGAGCGGGTCCATTGCTGAGCAGGCGTTGGGCTTTACTGCACTCCCTTTATTAGCCCTACACAATATGCATTTTGTACCATCCTCTTTCTCTTTCAGCTTGATGTCTTTTTTTTCCTGTGTTTTCTTTGGTTGTGTCTATGCTAGCTGCAGTGCGTTTTAAACAGTTTGCCTCTTTATTCCCTTTGGAGCAGTTTGTCTTGCTGATCTTCTTGGCTTTTCTTTGTCAAAGATGACAGGCTTCCCATCTTTAATTAAAAGCCATGAATCTTAGGTTACCCTCTGCTGAACTGTCAGGTCTTGTAGCTTAACAAAAATAAAAACATAAAAAATCTAGGTGCTCTGAGCTCTTCAGAGTATTCCAAAGGTTTCCTCTCTCTGGTAGTCAAAGTAGCTCTTTGTGTTAGAAGGGGATCTATCTGTTCATCACAGCAAATTATTTTTGGAGTGCATATGTAGTTTCTAGGAGACATTTTTATTTCTTAATACATACTAACTGCACCTTTTTTCACTTTACCTTGATCTTCCTTGTTACCAGTGCTGTCTATAATGTGGCTGCTGAAGGCTTGCCTCTTGTCCTTTGCTTGTCTTGCCTTATAAATTACCATTGTTTATGTTTGCTCTTCTCCTGTGTTTATTCAGCATTACCTAGATGCTCTGCAAAGGCTTTCTCTTTCCCTTTTAACCTTTCTGTTTTTACCTTTCTTCTTTTTTTGGTGTGTGTGACCCTGCCTAATCCTTAGCAAGCCTTTTCACTGTCACCTTCAATCTCCAAGATACTTCCTAATTTTTATTTTTTTTTTAAATGATGTTAAAGACTCTCCCCTTCAGTGCTTTTCTTCACGGTGTGATGTCACTTCACTGGTCCTTGACCCATTTCTACTGCCTGTGGTGCAGTTCTCTTCAGCCTGTCAGCTACAAGAACAAGAGTCCTTAAACTTGAAACAAGTCCTGCATCCCTGTCCTCTTCCATTGTCAAGTCGACTTTGGGGCAGTCATATTAATGCCCTTGCTAGGACAGAGCCAAGGGGCTGGGAGACCAGCAGAAGTACCATGGGCAGTCCCCTCTTCTGCATCTCTGTTCTGATTGAAAATGGTAACACCATTTAATCTCCCGCATCATGGTGACACCTTTGGTGTTGCCAAGGGTTCCTGGGCACTTCTAAGGACTCTGCACAGGTGAGTGGCACTGCTTTGCTAAAACATGGACTTCATGAGCAACACAGAATCAGTGAGATGAGGACAGCGGCTTGTAAAGCATCTCTGAGTTAAAGTTGCCAGTATTCCAGTCGATGGAGAAAGGGAATTGGATAAAAGGATTAAAAAGAGAAGGAGAGAAATCAGAATCACCTATTTGTTTTCCTTTGTTATTAACTCACTTCATGTGTACTGTCTGCTGCAAGCAAACATCTTGTCCTGCCTTTAGAGGGAAAAGGATAAAGCTCTTTGGGTTATTTTGCAGGTTTTCTCAGAAGGTTTTGATTATGTCACCCCCAAAGTCTCTGATATGAATTCGACCAGAAGTCTCTCACATCCTAGTAGCCTGCGTCATGCTCTGTTGCTACTACGAAGTTGGTCCTTTCTGTACCTTTTTCTAATTGTCATTTATTCAGATGTTTTAATCTGTGTCCCAAGTCTCATCCTGAGAATCTTTGCCAACAAGACAGTTAACATCCTTCCTCTCTATGTCCTCCACTGAATCTGTAATTGTTTATTCCAATCACTCTGGTTGGAGGTCAAAACACATCTACTTGGAGTAAGCAAAAAGCTGGTGGTGAGTCACCTGGGAAGTGTCAGCAGGCGGCCTGAGGGACTTGCCCACCAAGAGAAGGGCTTCAGCCTCGTTACTTCCCAAGTGAGCTCAGAGCAGGCTAAGGAATTTGCAATGGGTGAAATCTTTCTTTTACCCCTCCCTCCACATACCCTTTCCTCCTCTATGCAATGAGATTTCTGACACTCTGTAGTACATAACAGGTTTTTTGTTTCACAACAAGAAAAATATGCGTTGAGTAGCTGCTGAGAGGTAGAGAAGAATGAAAAACATTTATGTACCAAATAAATCACATAGCAAATAAGTAGTTTTGGAGCACTGCATTTCATTTGCCTGTGGGGTATTAATGCCAATCCTAGAGGACGGAACAGAAAGAACAAAATTGAGTTAAATAAACCCAAAGTGTTTAGCCTTACAAAGCCACCGGCAGCCATCGGTGCCAAGCATTAATTCCTTCCCTGCTGGCAGCAGGAAGGTGGGTGAGACAATGCTGTCAGCTGCACAAATTAAGTCACTGTGGCAGAAACACAACATAAATAAATAGGAAAAAACAATGTGAAGAAAACCAGACTGTTGTTGCTGCATAAACCTCCTTCCAAGCTGGAGGTACAGAAAAGGAAATGTCATGCACGTCGTCCTGTAGCCTGACAAGCCCTTTCAGAACAGGAGTGTAGGATGCCAGGAGAGGCCTGGCTGCATGTCCTGATAGAGAAAAAGGGCTTGTAGGTAGCAGAAGAATCCCCTTTTCAAAAGACTGAGAAATAGCACAAGGCAGTCGTGCTGAGCCCTGGAAAGCTAATGGCAATCCCGATCAGCATCAGCTGAAAGAGAGGAAAGATCTGTGATAAGATTTTTTTCCACTTGCTGTCATTTCAATGCCATGATATTACAGGCTGACATTCCAAGACTCCTTTCACAAAGAAAACCAGGAAATCCATGCTTAACAGAAAGATCTGGAAGTTCCTTGTCATGTAAGAGCATAGGGCACAAAGGATTTGCATATTGCCGCATCTATCAGCTAGACATAGCACTTGGAGAACACATGCCGAGAGACTCCTGAGGTGCATATCCTCACTGGAGGGCACTGATTGGAGTCTTTCAATTAGTAGTTGTCAGAATGTTCAATGTCACAGTAAACAAGTAACTGGTGGTGCATGCTGTGTGAGCACTCTGCCCTGACAGGTGAGGCTGCTTGGGGATGCCTGCGCCATGCTCCTGGCTCTGCTCTTCACTCCAGCCCTTTGCCTTGCTGGGTCTGAGCTCTGTGTGGTTGGGGCAAAACTCAAACTTTACAGCTCGTCTCAACTCAAACTTATTCTGCCATGCACAGCAAACTGGGCAGCACGGGAGTGACCACAGGTTGCCTTCACCATGTGAATCTCTCTTGTGCTACGTTCAAGTAGGTCAGGGAGAAGTAGGGTCTGAAAGCATGGACAGGATTGTCCAAGTGAGTGCCTTGGCCTGGAAGGGATGAGCCAGACTGGTGACTGTGTCTAGGCAGTGGTACTTCCATGCCAGTATTTTTCCACTTAGTGTGCAGAAGTTTTCCCAGGTGATGATCCAGTTGTCTCATTCCCAGCTTGTGGTGAACTTGACCAAGGGGGCTGTCAGAAATGTTGATTTCCAACGTGAGCTCAAACTGTGAGCCAGAGAAGAGCACAGATCTCTGCTTTTGTCTCGCCTGGGTCTGTGCTGTAACAGCCCTTGCTGTGAGGTGCTGGAGGTGATGCTGCTTTTTAGAATATGATTAAGTATATCATCTTGTTTCTGCTTCACTGTCATCTCTGAAGACCCTATCTACTCAGCAAACAGCCCCAAAGTCTAGAAGGTCATAAGGTCTTTCTAGCTGAGAAAGGTCATTACTTTGTTATGCCAGTTGGTAGCTGACATCCAGAGTTTATATTTGTAGCTGCGCTTTCTTAAGAATTGTTCTTGTCCTACAGTTCCAATTGAAGACAATAAAAGCTCCCACTTTGAGGATCCCACATACTAACAAATTTAATTGTTCAGGTCACTACTTTTACTGTAAGACAGACAGACAATTTTTCTAGGAATTCAAAAGAACTGATCCTTACACACTTAACAGAGGTTCTGGAGTCTATTTTTCATACAATTCCCAAGAAAAGGATGTTGTATCTCCCTAAATGCAGCAAGAATGTAAGCTTGAAGGTTAGAGAAAGGCACCTAAGATTGTGTGTGTGTTTTATGTTCTTTAACCACCACTAGCCTGGGAAGCTGTTTGATTTGCCAGTCCAAGCCCTTTAACAGCAAATATTATTGTAATGAATGCTTCATTTGAACTTTTAATTTTTTTCATAACTCACTATGTTCGTTTGACTCACTTGGCATCACAGGCATTAATGGAGTTAATTTAACCATAATTTACCTCATTGAAGGAAGAATCCTTTTGTAACTTGTCATATAGTAAACAAGTAGGTATGGATTTAATTTGCAAGGGGCCTGTTTTCATCTAGTTTCACTTGAAGGTGAAGATTTATTAGCTTCTCTCATGTATAACTGTATAGAAAGACCATGCTTAACAGTAGTCATTGGCAAGTTACTACAAGTGTAAACCTGAACACTTGGTACTTATTTATGAGAACCAAAACTTACTTTTATTCCAAGTACCTTTGGTAGGCTCTGATACTCTAAACTTATTTATGGGTTGTTAGTGATGCATGGACAAGAAGGAATCCCATGAGATGAACAGAAAAGGAAAATCCTAGAAGTTGAATATTTATGTGTATTCATATGTATTCCTTCATGTTTTAGAAGGGCATTTAGAATTCAGAAATTAACAGTTGATTTGGGTGATTGATTATTCATATTGTACCAGCATACAGAAAATAAGATTTACTTCTTTTTTTTTTTTTTTTCGATTATTTTTCACAAGATGTTAAGACAATTTTCAGGTGAAACATCTGAAAGTTTTAGTATATATTTAAATTAAACTGTGGAATATATTAAGCTAGACCTGTAGAAAATCAGTAATTATGTTGGTAAGAAAGTTAACTTGTCCCTGTTAATAGAAAATTAAGACAAATTTCAATAGCAACAAATCTGGAATAATAATTCAATTAATCTGGTTCTTAGCTTAATCTTTCCTCTAACAAATGTTTTTGGTTTAGTAATTGCCAGTCAGAAAATTAATTAAAAGGCACTGTCTAGTACTGAAACAGTTGTGATACACCACATGGAGGAAAAAAAAAACACAAGAAAATGTATTCTCAACGCTATATTTCAGTTTTAGATCTCAAAAAAAAAAATAAAGAAAGAATTGGTGTCTGAGAAGTTGCAGAAGGCTCTTGAATAAAAGGTTAGAAGTTGCACTAATGCAGTTGAACAAAAAGAAAAACCAGGCATTGCTTGCCAGTATGTAGCAGCTCCATGAACAGGTTTGTGAGGAACAGAGACATGGCCACTGGGTTTTCCTTCCTTTCACATCAGGTCTGCAATACAGTCTGCCAAGAGTCTTATTTGTTAAACAGGAATTAGAACTCTAGGCTTCTCATCAAGATTTTTGTTGATAATTGGTAAATTCAAAGCCTGCAGTGAGTGAGTGGTACTTTACATATCAGGGTAGGATTTATTCAGCAAATCACTGTCCCAGACCTCCAGTTCCATCACTGGGGTGTGGTGGTTATGTCAGACATGGGAGAATGAGCAAAGATTTTGTTTTATTTTCTTCTGCATTTAAATGGAAGGAAAAAAAACCAAAACAAACAAACAGCAGATCAGTGTGAACATGTTTCATATAGATAGTTCCTAGGTGGAAAAGTAGCATCCAAGCTAGCTCCTCCCCTGTTATCCAAGAGATGCAGTACCACACAGTGGGCTGTAGCAGCCTTTTTTTTCAGCTGCTTCACCTGCAGAATTATTCTTCTTTATGTCATGTTCCTTGTAAATGCAGAGTTCATTCAAGCCAGTCTAAAAGTGAGCTTGTTTTCGGAGTCATCCTTGCTTTAATATGTGCTCAGGGCAAAAGGAAGCATCATCTGGTTCTTGAGAGCAAAGGGTGAGTTAATGTTAGGGCTACCAATCCTCTGCACATGTGTTAGAGGGTAGCTTATTTTTTTTGTTTTTCTACTTTTTCTGAAGAAAAATTAGAACAAATTTGCGTATCTGGCTCACTCTTCTCTCTTTGAAGAGAGTGAGAATGTGTGTGTGTGTGTGTGTGTGAATTCTGGGCAATCAAACAGCATTTTTGAGTTTTCAGTCACTACATGATTAGTCTTCAGCAGTTCTTGCTGTGAACTTCCTGAAGTCTTGGTTCAGTGGCTATGAAAACTCAGTGTTTAGCATTTGCAGATCAACCCAGTTAAATGGCTTCCTCTGCTATTTATTTGCATTACTTTATATATATACAAGGGTGTTGCGTGGCATTTGCCATGAAGGTTAGTTTCCCTCATCGTGGCTGGGGGTGAGATTGCAGGTGTGAGCAGCACTGCTTGGAACAGTGTTCTCGTGTGGCTGCAAGAAATGCAGTTCCCAAGGATCTGAATTAACAAGTGGCAGCCTGCCTTCCCCAAGAGCATTTTAGGAATATTTGGCGTCTGGGCACACAAGCAAGCCACGGTGGGCTGCAAAGAGCTCTGAATTGTACCCAGAATTACTGAAACCAAGAGGCAGCAAAGAGGTGTAGGAATGAATGGGCTCCTAGAGGCTCTTTTACAGATAATAGGGGGAGGCTCTGTTGTAATAAAAGGTAATAAGAGCTTTCCCAATTCCGATAGACTCTACCTCCAACTAACCCACAGCTATCAAGAGTCAGTAATCCAGGCTGGATAAAGAGACTTTGAGGAGCAATTTTATTCTATTGGAATGCACCAGTTTGCACAATGGATTTGTTCGCTTTTCGCGGCAGCCTTCCTGAGAGACAATATTTCTGAAGCTCCTCAGAGCGCTCTGTTTTCATTCTGCAGCTCTTTGATTGCATGAATGCTCTGCAGGGGCTGTGGAGTTGGACTCAGTAAAGTTTGCACTCTTTGAAAAACCAGCTACACAAAACATGTCAAGCAGTTTCACATGACGGTGGGATAAAAGGAACATAGAAGGGAAACCTATTTAAAGCTCAGTGCGTGAATGTTTTAGTGGTGTGCACTGCAGGCCAGCACATTTTACATGAGTCTTTCTCCCTTATGGGGAAGTAATATGCTCCAGGTGGACTAAGTGCAGATCCTTCTCATGAGAGATGGAAGGAGCAGACATTGGGAATGCAACAGCAGCGGTGTCTTGAACACAGAATTGGGGTACAGTACCATAAGGCTAATTAACATTGTGTACTCCCATTGCACCTTCTTGGGATGGTGACTGTGGAGACTGAGACATTCCTAACCTGGGTGAGTGGTTCAGTAAAACATTATGAGTAACAAAATGAACACAAAACTGAGTGTGGATGGAGTACTACAGATAAAGTTGGTGTGCTTTTCCCCAGTCATTGTGTTTAATAGCATGGGTTTATTCACTGGATGAAAGATGGGGAGCATACTTTTGGGGGCTTGGATTTGTTTTGCTATACTCTCTAAAGAATTTCCACTTCTGATAGGTTCGTCCTTCGGAATATTTTTCCTTTGGTGCAATCTCAATATTTCTGAGCATCACAGTAGCGCAGAATCACTTTGAAGGGTCAACAGAAGTCCTTCAAGAGGTATTGATTTGCAAGACTTTTCCTCACATCTGGAGGACGTTACAGAAGGTTCCCCATGTAGTGTGGCTGTAGCAGGCAGGGTGTTGCAGCCAGTACCTCCTGCTACTTCTGGGAGTTCCTGTTTTTTTTCAGTACTAGGTAGAAAACTATTTGCAGATGCCTGTTGTCTGCTGTTTCCTCCTATGCTCCAGCTGGCACCCAGAAATTTTCCAGAGGTGAACCTAGGATGACCTAGGGTGAAGTTTTTCTGTATCTGTTATGACTCTGAGTAATTTCTCCTTTATTATAGACTTTCCTGGAAACCTTTAGCTCAGTATAAAGGAAACAAATCGTGACTCTAGATGTACCCATGCTTGTGTCTGAATGGAGTGTCATTGTCTTCAGAGTTGACAACAGCAAAATAGCTATACCTAGATTTAGGGTTAGAATTTGTTATGGACAGCAGTATCTGCAACATTTGCTGGCCACTAATGTCATCCCTGTGCCCGTAGTCTTGCATCATCTGTGAAGAGAGTTCTGCTCACTGACTAAATATATCCAAATATGAGGTAAGTCAAACTCCTCACCTATGCACAAGTGAGTGGAAAATCATGAGAGATGGACAGCTGTTCCTTCAAGAAGGCTTCAGGAGGCTGAGATGCTGAATGTGGCTGCAGAAAGGGAAGGTGATGCATTGTCTGGGGAGATGTGAGAGATCCAACCTGGGAAAAGGGAAGACTGCTAGAAGAAGGGAAGACTGTGGAATGAGACCAGACTGGGAATTGGAACAGGAGCAAGGTCCTCGTTCATTAAGGTAAAACATTTGAAAGCTGCACAGGTAACAGAAGCCTTTGCATGGGAAAGAGGGTTAGTAGATGGATCAGCAGAACTGCTGAGCTGTGCTGGCATGATGAGGACAAGGAAATACATTGCTTCTTGGATTGTTCATGAGCGCTATGGCTCTGCAGGACGACTTTGCATTGAGCAAGGTTTTGTCTTAGTTTTGAGTTAGGCAGAGCTGCGTTTTGTGACATATCTAGAAATAGCAACATCTGTAGGTCTGAGTCCAACGATTTTGAGCTGTGGGTCAAACTTCAAGTGTAGTGCAGATCACAGCTGAAAATACCTGCCAGCTTCTGATTTGTCTTCTGTTGCTGAAGGACAGCACAAGTTAAATGGTCTGTGATAAAAAGCAATTGAAGAGATCGTTTCCAAAACAGTGCGAGAAGAACATATTGCTTTTCTGCTCGCTTACTGACAGGAGCTTTTTGATATTGTCAGAAGCGTGTGCTTCTTAACCAAAAGCAGCACTGTTTAAGAAGTTTTCCTTACTTGTGCTTACGTGCATGTCTGTGTTTCTGTTCATTGCACAAACACACATTACAGGTGTGAGTGACCTCAGCACACAATGAAGAGGATGCAAAATGTTTCCAGCTCTTCCTTTGCTTTGTCACTCTTTCAGAAGACCAAAACCAGAAAGTTGCCATTTTTTGAAATAATGGAGAAATCCATGGATAAATATGCATAAAAACTACTCCAGATTTTCTTTTTTATACAGCAGCTCTCACCACCTGGGAAAGCCAGCACGTTCAGGATTTGTGACAGTGTCCTTCGTGTTGCAGAGCACCTCTGATGTGTCTCAGCAACAGGAAGATGTATGGCTTGGAGATCCATTTCTTTGGGCTTGCAAACAAAGCACATGTGACAGAGACAAATTAAGACTCCCGAGCTTTTTACTGAGTGATGGGGATTTTTATATTACATTTGACTGAAGGCATAGTACTTGCTGCTTGTTTGCTTGCTTTTAGCTTCATTCTGACAGAAACAGCTATGTGGAGTTGTTTTGCTATCTGTTTGTGAGGCTGGAGGTTTTGGTCATTGTTCCTACTGCCTCCTGTTCGTTTCCCCTGCTTTTTCTGTGTAGGATGTAATACTGGTTCTCTGAGTCATGCTGGGACATATTTTGGGAATTCATGGGATTATCACCAGGGCGACTGCTATCAGGCAGAACACATGCACATTTTATTATCTCATCCAACAGGTTTTCATTTTCTATGCACATCCAGTCAGCACAGAGAGGAGACATGCTGCTGCCATTACTACTGGCAGAACTCGATAAATATTATAATGGCTTTTCAGAGCTGCAGAGCTCATTCTGTCATGGTACTTCAAAACCTAAACATTTTCTTAGAGTTCTTGTTTCCTGTATCTTCCTTTCTCCCATCTGCCCTTCCAAAATGGACAATATCCTGAGCCTGAGCTGCTGTAAAAGCTGGTGTCTGTTACTGGGCTGTGGATTGATTCAGTTAGTTAAATGAGTTTGTGGAGCTTCTGAAAGGTGAATATGCACTGCAACCAGTTTGCCTTTCTGGGAACCGTGATTTCTGGCAGTTAATTTGGAAGACAATGTGCAACAGCAAATGGTCACCTACCTGTCCATGGAGTGAGCACGAGTTGTGCCCTAGCAGAATTACCTACTACAAAGGTAATTTCCCCTTCCATTGTCTGCCTCTTACAGTGCCTTTGGAAGTTTGTTTTATAGCATGGTTTAGTATTTTAAATGGCTCTTTCCTTCTAATGTATTTATTAGTGATGATGCAACTCAGTTCCTATAAGGACAAAAAATGTTCCTGTGATTATTAACATTTTTAAGCCTTAAATTTCGGAAGCAGAAAAGGTCTTGGTGTGTCATGCAACGTAACCCATCCAGTTCACTAAGTGGTTTTGTTTTGAAACAAAAGTTTCCTCTTCCTATTACAATTTCCTTTGTAGGTGACTTCTGTGTCTTGGAACAAATGTTTACGCTTCTGTGAATTTTGTTTGTTGCTTGCTTCCTCTGAACGTATTTTCAGAATTACTTAGACCACTACTTTCTATGTATTTGGAGTGTTCAATCCTTTTTTAGCTTGAATTTTTCCTCTGCCTTCCCACTTATACCCATCACCAAATTCTCTGTTCATCGTGTTCATTTTCAACTCTGCTGCCTTTTTCATGTCAGTCTACTGTTCCCTTCTGTAAATCTTCACATTCAAACATATGCACCAAGAGTGGAAGTTCTGCACGTTCCAAGTACAAAAGGTTAGAAGTTAGGTCTGAAGTTTTGACAGACTTTGAGGAAGGTGTCAGTGATAGTAGTTCTGCCTCTACCTGTTTCAGCTGGGAGAAGGTGCATTTACCTAGTCAGGCTTTATCTTCACAGGCAGAAAACAGCCCATCTGCAGAAAAGTTCATTGGAGATACTTGTAATTTAGGACAAAATCTGAAAGCAATCGTTTCCTTGTGTTGGTAATGAAACCTTCGAGTAGCAGTTAACACTGGCAGCAGGATTGGGGCACAAAGGTAGGGGACAAGAAGCTGTGCTCATAATTCAAGGGCAGTAAGGTGACAAGCTGAGAGTCCTGTTTTTCTAATTAAGCAGAATATGGTGGGGGGGAAAAGAAAATTAGCATGTACTTTTTTCCCCTGCAGCCTCTCTTTGATGGCTTAACCAATGACAGCCCTGAGAAAGCAAACTGTTCTTGTCCCTGATCATGCCTCTCTTCCCGAGCACGCACATGTTCACCCGGTGCGCTCCTGCAAGGTAGGACTTCAAGTGAAATGCAGAATTTTGAAGATCTAATTTTTTGTTGGCTTGTTTCTGTGATGGAAATATTTGTCTTGAATGAATTGCTCTGATATGGGGCAGTCAAAGTACAAAGTGTTCCTCTTTGACTGGAAGAGGTTAAAGCTCTCTGCCCAGCCTACAGCTGAGAGTGTGCAAAGAATCCATTACCCTTCATAGCCCTCCAGGTAGTGAAGAACCTGAGTTTTTCCTTTTCCAGCTGCGCCTTTCTCTGTTTGTTTTTTTCTTTTATGAACCTCATCATAGGTCTTTAAATATGGGATGTTGTTTGCTAAGAAACCACTCCATTATTCCAGGAACATATGTTTGTGACAAGTACAAGTCATGAACATTTGAGTAGTCTCCATCTGGCATGAATTAACACAGTTTCAGAGTAAATGAGAAGTGTTAATACTAAGAAGCTTGTCTCAAAGTTCTAGATTTAAGCAATGTTTATAGTTATGTATATGGAATTTGGTCTTGGTTTTGCCATGGAGAACGTAGGTAAAAGTATGATTTACCACACCAAAACTGACTGCAAGCCAGAGGATGCTGCCAGTCATGTAATTCTTGAGATAACCTGAGTGTACAGGAAAGTCTCTCCAAAGTCCCCAGGTGCTGTTTAGCTCTGAAAAATTACTGCCAAGGAAAGTAATACATGGAAAAACAGAATGGATTGCTGTGTGCTGCAGCGAAGACAGCAGTGTATGGGTGCCAGCTCAACATTATTTGTTAATATATGTACTTTAAACCCTCCAATGCCCCTTGAGTGTGTGATGAATATCCAGCATCCGCACGGCTGTGTGGAGGCACTGCACTCATTCACAGAGCAAGTTGTGATGGTTTGGGAGTTCCCTGCCCCCCCACACTTTAAAATGACCCACACTAGATTCTCAGCCAGCTGGAAGTTAAGAGATGAAGCTCTATTTACAGCTCAGCACAATATACAAGCAGATATATACACTATATACAGGAATAGTTACAGAAATATACAAGGCAAAGGTAATACAGAAACACAACTGCCCTCCCAGAAATCAGAGACCCCAGGAGGGNTTCACAGCCTATAGTACAATTTTCTCTATTAAAAATATTCCAATTAGCTCAAACCAGCACACAAGTGCACACCAAAGCTATCTTGGCCCCAGAGTGCATGTTGTTTAGAAGAGGGAGTTACTCTGACTTCCTAACTTAAACAAAGGGGGGAAAAAAAATATTTATTTTTTTCTTTTGAACCTTAAGCCCAAGCTATTGACCGACAGGAATGTAGGGGCAAGGTGAACTCTTACCACGATGTAACAGACGCTGGTCTGCTGCTGGTTCCCCTGCAACTTTCTCTATATCTGTTGTGCATTTCTGCAGTTCTGTTTTCAGTCTATTTTGGTAATTATGCAGTGTTTTGGAATGCATGGAAAAGATCCACAGCTCAACAGTGTTGTGGAGGTTCTACTTCTTGTTGTGGTCTTTGCTAATAATAATCTAAGACCACAGCAGCCCTGCCTCACTTGAGTTGGACATAATGTTTCCGTCTCTAACTTTGGAGTTTAGGAGCTTTTCTGTTTATGCTCCATTTAAAGTGTGATTTCCTCTGCTGCTCAGCCTGCACACATCCTTGTGCTGTGCATGCTCCTTCCTTACTCTTTGAAGTGGAATTATTTACAGTAATAAAATTATTCTCTAGTCTGTGCAAGTCTCAAAGGAAGTCAAAAGGCAAAATTCTAAGGTAAAAATCTTACAATGTTGCATGTCAGAATGTTCACAAATCTATATTAAGAACATCTGTGGCTAATGGAGCATTTAAAAATGATACAAGTTTGGGTAGGACTTCTGCAGGTGCCAGAAAGCCAGAAGAGAGATCACAGTGTCCCCTAGTGACTGGAGTGAAATTTCTCCAAAAGAGCAATGAGATAATAAAAAATGACCTTTAGTCTCCAAGGAGCAAAACCAGTGCAGGGGCGGGGAGGGGGGAGTGCTTTCCTTCTGTTTAACCTCTGTCACTGCGTTCTGCCCCATGAGGCTTGACCGTGTCTGAACTGGGTGCAGCACCATGTGGCACTGTCCGCAACGCGGTGGTTGGCTACCCTGGAGCAGCACGACCAGGTGCTGTGCTGCCAGAGTGTCAGCTTGTTCTGGGTAGCGTGGGGTTGTCCAGCTGGGAAAGAGAACTACAGAATGCATTCATTGAGGCCAAACCCATAACTGGGGAGTTTCCTGTAAGTACCTGGAATAGTTTACATGGCAGGGCTGTAGTTCAGTCAGATGTTCAAGGTATTCACTTGTAAGTTTTTTTAATTGCATTACCTTTAGTTTTGTCTATAGGGGCAATCAGTAATGTCAAAAATCCCTCCCAAATCTTTGGCGTGCTGTCTTTGGGAATGTATGTGTCCTGGAATAGTTCTAGAACCTGGGACAACTTGTTAGATACAGGCAACTTTCAAAGCGTGTGGTCAAAGCTTTGCATAAATTCACCAAGGCAGCCTCAGGTGGAGATCTCGGCTCCGAGGGGTCTTGAGACCCTTCAGCAGCTCATTTTTTGCCCATGTTTTTGTCAGCAGTTTCCCTGCAGTATTGCTTGTTGTGGCACTTGTGAGGAGATGCACATTCTTTAGGAGACATCTTTTTGGATTCCTTTGCACTTGGGTAAGTTATTCTCCTCTCATTCTGAGGAGAATCAGAGAATGTGCTGACAATCAAACTACAGAGAGCCCTGAGTTTTCTGAGAATTTTCAACAGCAGCTTGTGTGTTCTGGCTGAACCTCCAGTGAGACTGATGAAGAGAAGCAGGGCTTTCCCTTCCTCTAGACATGAGTGTGACACTGTATTAGAACCAGTAGTAGGGAAAGGGCAGAGTCTTGGAAAATTGGAGAATTCAAGTTCTATGTTTACCAAAGGTCCTAGGATTTGGTGGTGCGGAAGAAGCAGATGGGTAGTGAGATGGCAGTCTTGGCGGCTGCCGCCCACAAGTTACAGCCTCCTTGTTCAGTGTGTCTGGGTGTAATTTTCACTAACATACAAAGGAGTATTTTTAGGAGTGAAGGCAGTTCACTGGCTGAACAGCATTGTTTGGCTTGCTGAAACACTGAAATGCTTCCCCAAAGCACTCACTGCGCTTGAGAGTGGCACTTCCCTGCCTGCACAGCATCATTGCTCTGCAAGGTAGTGGCTGTTCTGAAGGGCAGGGCAGGGAGTCAAAGAAATGTATGGTTGGTGCTTTCTGATTGTTTCTAAAATAGGCAGGCTGATGTCTGCTGAAAGAGAGCAAGGCTGAAGTGTACCAGAAATCATCCTGATTTGCTAGAGAAAGTCCAATAGATGCAAGCACAGCCAGAGGATTTGGGCTGACATGTGCAGCAAAAAATGATCATGCTCACAAAGTGGTTATCTGCATGCCTCTGTGCGGCCCTCACAACAGGGACAAATGCAGAGAAGTGGCAAAACTGGCTCCAAGTAGTGACCCAAACCCACAAGCCTAGAAATCACAAATAACTGTGAATGAATGTACTTTTGTATGCTTGTGTGCAGTGTTTAGTGACACCAGACAGGAAGAATAATTCGTCTGGGTTAGGGCTATTTTCTGTTTGTGAGAAGAGGAAATTGCAGAGATTTTAAATAAGGATGGTTCCCACTTTTGAAACTGCAGACCAAGAAAGCTGCATTTCAAAACCCCCTGCCAAACACCCCTAAGCCTCTGCAAGACATTCTGAATAGCTGAGAAACAGGTTGGCCTGGATTGCTGAGAGAATTACTTTCCTAAGTCACTATGGCAATCCATAGAATTCCATCTGTAATTGCTAAGTGTGGTCAAAGAGTGAGGAGTAACAAGAGAAAAATGGGCTCGGAGTTGTTGCTCTCTGATGGTATGTAATGAGCACGTCAGGCGCTGCCGTGATGCTGTGCAGCAAGACACCGTCTTTCATCTTGTGTCAAAAACCTTCTCTAAAGTGCTTTTCATATTAAAAGTGTCAGATATATATAAAATTTTTCTCCATTTTATGAGGCAGAAAGTGAAGAATGAGTTAGTGATTTGCTAAGATCACTGAGAAATGAAATCCAGAATGAGGAGCTCAATTCTTCTTTCAGTCCCTCTTTACTCTCACAACATTTTAGGAGTTCTTCTTGTTAAATGGTTTTAGCAGTGGGGGAATAATGCGTTCAAAGACACAAGGTATTGCACCCAAGCCCACGGGGTTGATTCATTTCAGCCCGTGCCTATCGTTTTTTGCCACTGAATGCTAAGCCCTGGGTTTACAGTTCTTCTAAATGGATTTGTCACCAGTTTAACAGTAAATCTCTACTATAAAAAGTTCTGAGCTCTCAGCAGTGGTCTTGACAAGAATTAGGATGAAACCAAGGTATTTGGGATTGTGCTGTGAAAAGTGAGAGAACAAACCAGTGGTCTCTGAGCAGTGCCAGCCAGGAGCCCTCTCTTTTCAGTTGTTTTCTTTTCCGAGTGTTGTTTTGAGCATGGCAGTGCTGAGTTGTCGTGGCTGAAGATGGAAGTTCTTTTATCTTTCAGCAGACCCCAGATATTGTTGGAAAAGAGGTGATGCACTTCAGTGCAGATGAGATGTCTGCATGTCTGGCAGGGCTGGAATGGGGCTGGGAACCACAATTCATAATTTGGCTGCTAAAAGTTCTGCCTTCTGCAGAGTTTGGGTGCCGACCTACTCCTTTCTTCCCTTCTTATGACCCTGTAACTTTCAGCACCTGTTCTGTTTCCCTTCATCTCACAGATGCTCATAATTTTAACTGGTCCTATTAATCAGTTCAGCTGTTAAAAGATAAAAGCAGTTTGTACTGTTCAGCATTAACGGATGTGAGCAAGGGGATTGATGCTGACCTTGTTCCTCTTGACAGCTGTTCCCAGCCTATATTTAAATGAAGTTCTCTCTTTTGTTTCATTTCCCTAGAAGCACTCATGTGCCTGAAATAATGAATTGTTCAAACACCAATTTTAACCTAGGTCTTGAAGCGTGAAGTTTCATGACACCTTGGAGTTCATCTAACAGCTTGCTGCTTCCTACTGGGCTTCCTTTCTCTCATCCTGTAGTCCAGGCACTCCTCCTGCTCCTTCTGTGCCACCTCCAATACTTGTAATTTTTATTTTTTTTTTAAACTCAGTCACTGTTACTTTGCTGGCAAAAAGCTGAGCCACTTCCCTGAAAGGTCAGACGAGCACGTGGCGGGTGCAAGAGAAACTGGGAACAGCAGGATTGCTCTATTTGACATAAGCAAGCCCTTGGATATTCTCAAATGTCTCGTGGGGTCCACCACAACCTGTATTCTGACAAATGCTGAAAGCTGCTGCTAGCAGCAGCCCTGCTGCCTCCTGGCCCAGGCAGCCTGGTCACATTCCCATCTGCCAGTCCCAGAGCCCCTGGTATGGTCCCTTCTGAGCTGCATCTGGGAACTAGTGTGGTCTAACTAATGAGTTTTGTTTTCTTCAGTAATTCTGCTGGAGTGGTTCTCCTGCTCATTTCACCACAAGACTCAGCAAGTCATTGCTCTGTCACAGTCACTGCTGTACTTGGGGCTCACTGAGGGGCAGTTACTGGAAATGTTTTGCCACCTTGGCTCTGCTGATGTTGATGTTTTTGGAACTGTTCTGGAATATCAAAGCTAAAAAGTGGCACTTTTGAAACTTCTGAGACAAATCTGAAGTTTTTTAACACAGTCACTTTCAGTTATCTGCCATAAACATGAGAAGCAGTCAGCTGCAGCTCAAAGACAAAAAATTCTCAAGCAGCTTTTTAAATGAAGAAAATAAACTAAACTAAGCCATTACCATTTTAAACAGGCCTGAGGAGAGCTGCTTAAAGGTGGTGTATTCTGCACTGCTAGAAAAATCTGCATTACTGTGCACCCCTGCATAGTCTCTCCAAACTAAGTAGAAAATTCTCAGCTACTCCCAACTATTGTTGCATGCTTATGCAACATATTTATGCTTTAACAATTTTCCGACCAGTTCTAACAAGTGAAACAATTCTATTGAGGTAAGAAATCTGTGAAAGCTGAAATTTTGAAAGCTTTCGAGTAAATTAGAGCATTGCAGCATTTGATTTGTGTCCTGTTGGGCTTTCTTTCAGCCAGCAGTTAGACCCTCGGTCTAGCAGCCCTTTGCTGAAAGTGCATTTGGAGAGGGTAATGAGGAGTCCTGGCGCTGTAGCGATGCCTGTGACTTCACCTTTCCCTGCAGTAATACTCATGGTGTTACTAACTGGCAACCAAAACAGCTGACGGTAGCAGAAAAGAGTTTGCAAACTCAACTAAATGTGATTTAGCAAATTAGATTGGATCGGGTTATGTTGCAAGTTAATTTTGTTTTGCATTTAAAAAGTTGTCCTTTAGAGGTATTGAGACACAATGCAGTGCTGCATTAATGCATTATATTGAGGCTGCTGAATGTATCTCCTTATTTTATAAAAATGAGGTAACAACTTGATTGAGTGTGGGTTCTGCAGTCATTAGAGCATTTAGCTGGTTTTTTTTTTTCTTTTGAGAGAGCAAATTTCATATTTATCCTATGTATTTAATTTAGAAAACGAAACTGTTTGTGCTGAAGGTCTTTGAATTGATTCATGTGAAAACTCAGCTATATCACAGGAATTCCAGCTCCAATTGCTTTTATCATGAGCTTTGGGTTTTTTGTGCTTTAGCAGTGCATCATGTTGTCATCTATATTCTATATTCTATCATCAATATTCCTTGGTTTTGACTGCTCTTTTAACTTCCTAAGACCTGATCGTGTTAAAACTGCCTTGTACAGGTTGGTTGTGGATTTGTCAGGTGCAGAGAGTCTGTCCAACAAGGTTTGAGGATGACTGACAAGTAACTCTCACAGAAAACAAAGGAGTTTTAGACTTTAAACAGATGATTGAGATGATCTGCACTTCTGTAGAGCTGTGAGTTCCCTGCTTTTGCTACTATACTGACCTACCTATAAATTAAATCAATATTTGCAGGTGTCTGTTTTGATGTATTGCCATTTTCACTGTGAAATATGGACTGGAAGATGAGCTACACAAATTGTACAGGTTGGGCTGGATACGTGCAGAGCATTCCTGCCTCCTCAGCTGTCTGCATCTGCGTAGTGGCATGTGTGCGCTCTGGGTGTTTTTATAGAGGAGCAAACACCTCCCTTCCCAAGTTGGTCCACTGTGAAAGGTGCAAAGAGTTTGTGTAGGAGCTGGCTTGAGATTTAGGGGAAAAGTGTTTGAGTTGTCAATAGAGGTGTAATGAGCCTTCTGAAACCTTAATGCTCAAACAGCTTACTTTATCAGTCAGGCTTGTAGCTGCCAGGGAAATGTTCTTTCAGCTCCATTTATGTGGAGCATCCAGATGTCAGTTGGCTAAATCACAGTCATATATTCTCTAGAGAGATTTTTAGGTCTTGTTTCTAGTTAAAATGATACAGCAGGTGGTAGTCAGAGTTCAGATCAGATCACAGAATCACAGAATTAACCAGGTTGGAAAAGACCTCTGAGATCATCGAGTCCAACCTATCACCTAACACCTTCTGAGTAACTAAACCAAAGGCCTCACCCAGCCTCCTCTTAAACACCTCCACCACCTCCCCAGGCAGCCCGTTCAATGGGCAATTGCTCTTGCTGCAAAGAACTTCCTATTCTCCAGCCCCAACCTGCCCTGGTGTGGTTTGAGACTGTGTCCCCCTGTTCTGTCACTGGGCGCCTGGGAGATGTCAGCTACACCACGAGTTTTCATCATCTCTCTCGCCCCCACTCATGTTTGTGTTTCTGCAAGGTGGACAGAGACACACAGACAGACAGCAGTGTGGTAATGCTTTGAGAGATACAGTAAAAGACATTCTACCAGGATGAAAAAGAAGGAAATGCTAATCGTGTTTCCTAGTGGTTTGGCTTTGATTTCTTACTTTGAGGAACCAACTGAGCAGCCTGTTTTAATAATTAATACATCGTGAAATCTAAAGTGAAGAATTAGAAAAATGGTAAGGTTGGGGTATAAAATCTTCTGCCTTAAAGTAATTCATTGTTCTAAATTTTACAAAGGAGCAGCAAAATGAATATTTTTTTCTCTCCTTCATTGATACTACTTTCTCATTATGAGTCTGTAGTCATGTACTTCACCCTTAGGTTTTTCTGAAGCTACCATTACTTTTTGGAATAATTTTTAATTTTGTCATAACTAAATCTGAAGGTTTAATATGTTTGAAGTCTTCATGGCTATACAAAATCTGGGAGTATGTCTCGATTGGGAATATTTGGTGGTTTAACAGGTCGTAGGCTTTTAATTTCTCTAGGTCATTGATAGAAATACCTTTCCTTGTAATGCTTGGTTATGGATCACATTTATTAATTGGCCTGTGTTTAATCTAAAATCTTATGTATAAAGCCTATATAAATCCTATATATACACTTCTTGTTCTTTTACAGGTTAAGCCAATCAGAAAACAACTGAACTGTGCTGTTATTGGTACCTGGGACTGTTCATTAATGAATCCCAAATGCTGATGTTGTCACAAAGAGCCAAGTATCTTTGTCAGACCTGTGCCACTGAATTGTGATGCATCTATTTAGAAAGAGCTGGGTGTACTGACGTCCCAAGCCTTTGTGGATTGCTGGACTAGACATCTTGCCGCTCCTGTGCCATCATTTCACCCACCTAAAACATCTTGGTCTGTGATTCCCCCTAGGCAGTCCATGACATCCCCTGTGTGGAAGAAATGTGGCTTTAGGCAACATGGCAGCTGGAGCTCATGACAGCAGTAGGCTTCAGACTGCCCAGAGAATCAGCCATCTCAGGTAAGGAACATGATTTGCCTTGCTTTATTCAGTACAGACACATCTCAACTAGAGGTGATTTCATTCTAGAATAGAGCAGTCAAGGTTTTTACATCCTTCAGGTGTTGTCAGTGGAGTAAAGGGAACATAAATGTTTTCTGCTGCATTACCTTCCAGGACAGAATTTCTTTGCTGATTATTGCCTAAAAATCTTTTTATTAACAGTCGGTATGTGTCCTTTAGTGGATTTCTCTGCTCTGCAAGATTGTTTTTGTTGCATGACAAAAGGAGTTAAGAAAAGAAGATATTGGAATCTTATTTGAAGAAAGAGAAAAAACAACAAAAAAACACCCCCCAAAAAAAACCCAAAATTGACCATACCTCTTTCAAAACTTCTATAGCAGTTTTGTTTCTGCTGCATGTGTCGCACTTGTGTGAGCCCCAAACAACAGAAGATCACTTTACTTAAAAGAAGGAGGCTAAAGAGTGTGATCATCAGGTGCAACGTAAGCATTCCTTGGAGAAAAAAAAATCCACACAACCTTTTTTTTTAAAGGTAGTGCATAACTTAAGGCTGTCCCTTGACGGCAGCAGTTTTTGAACTGAAGATTTGCATACAATTCATGTGCTTTTTTGTTTCCACAGTTTGTGAGTAAATGAACTGGTAGTGAGCAGCAATACCCTAACTATGTGCTGCAGTTTTTGTGCTCTGTCAAATAGATGCCTTGTGGCGTGCAGTGTGGTGGATAAGCTGCATCAGACCTGTCTTGCTCACATTGGTAACCTGCCAATGCTGCAGTAGCCAATTTGGCATAACTTTCTCTTTTACCAGATCTTTTAATTTTTAGGAGAAAGGAAAGGAAAGTAATAGTGCCACTGCCTGAGTCTGCATCTTTCTGTCTCCCTGATCCTGTTGACATCACTCTTCTGTGGGTTATTCTGCATTGATGTACTAGCAGGGCCTCCAGCTGGAATGTGTGCTGCCTATCAGCTTTCAGTCCCTTCACTCTCTACATCTTTGGTTCATTCCTTGTCACTTTATCTACAAGGACATTACGGGAGACAGCGTTGGAAGCCTTGCAGAAGTGGAGGTACACATCATCCCTGCCCTCCCATTGCCCACTGAGCCTGTCTGCTCCCAGGACAGGGCGACTGGATTCACTGCTTTCCCCTTTGTAAGTCCATGCTGACTACTCCCAACCCTCATGGTGGGGAAGCATTTGTTGTTTCCATACTGCAGCGAAAAAGTCTGCATTAGAAAGAGCTGAGACAAGAAGAATTCATTTTGTTGTAGTACCTTAGAGAAATCATGCTTTGCTGTAATGTAAACTGTGTAACTTTGTAAATATAAGCTGTATGAATGCAGATGGAGCTGGACAGGCTGCATTGATGGGCCAAGGCCAGTGAGGTGCAGTTCAACAAGGCCAAGTGCCAGGTTCTGCACTTGAGTCCCAACAACCCTATGCAATGGGGCAGAGAGCTTGGAAACTGCACAAGTCCTGTGAGGAGTGGCTGGGGGAATTGCAGTTGTTTAATCTGGAGAAAAGCAGACTCAGGAAAGACCTTCTTACTCTCTATGGCTCCCTGAGAGGTGGTGAGGGTTGGTCTCTTTCCCCTAGCAACAAATGATAGAGCAAGAGGAAATGGCCTCAGGTTGCAGCAGAGGGAGGTTTAGTTTGGACATTGGAAAATACTTATCAAAGGGGTTGTCACCTACCAAAACAGGCTGCCTAGGGAAGTGGTTGCATCCCACTCCCTAGAGTAGGCATGGCGCTGAGGGACCAGGATGTGGTTTAGCAATCCCAAGATTTAGGACTTGGTAATGTTAAGCCAGTGGTTGGACTTTATCCAGCCTAAACAATTCTATGGTTCTACAGATCTGTGGTGTAACCAAATATGATCATGAGTCTTCACCTTCAGAGGTTCCTTTTACCCAGTAATTGGCACACAAAAAGTGCCAGTAATATTTCCAGTATCTGAAAACAATCACAATTAGGTGCTGTGTGTGGTTCCAGAGCCACTAGTTCACATCAAGGTCCCTTCCAGTGTGAACCCTTCTTTCTATATTAGGGCTGAAGGAACCAAGTTGGTGTGGTTTTAATTTGTATCAAAGGAACAGAAAAAGGAGCATTTTCCATGGTTTATAAAAGTTGTTATTGAAGTATGTTAATTGGCCATTTCCACCCTATGTATTATTAATGGCTTGACAAGTTTGGAAAACTTTTCAGGGTCTGTAACAGCAGCTCTTGCTGAGTTTTGCTAATTAATAGTGTCCAATGCATTAATTATTTATTTTCAAGCATGCTTAAAATGCCCCAAGGATTTCTTGTTGAAAAGTGGGATAACTCATGCTGCCCAAAATTAATGTGAAAATGTTACAAGACCAGAGATAGCCAGAAGCAAACTATTTGACAAGGGCTGCAAATCTCCTGTGTGGATGTAAACTTCAGTGCTTCATGTCCTGCCTGCTGCCGCTGCCCCAGGAATGCAGTTCTCTGTGATGGGGGAATCTGTATTCAGAGGGGCTTTTCCCCTAAGGAAATGCTGACTAGTGGGTACTTTGTGACGTTTGGTACTTCTGTCAACTGAACAAAAGGCAATTGTTGTCATACTTGCATGTGCTGTGACTCAGAATGTGTGAAAATATTCACAGAATCACAGAACTAACCAGATTGGAAAACACCTGCAGGATCGTCCAGTCCAACCTATCACCTAACACCTTCTAATTAACTAACCCATGGCACTAAGTGCCTCATCCAGCCTCCTCTTAAACACCTGCAGGAATGATGACTCCACCACCTCCTCAGGCAGCCTATTCCAATGCCAATCTCTCCTGCCATGTATAATTTCATTCTATCATCCAGCCTGAACCTGCCCTGGTGCAGCTCGGGGCTGTATCCCCTCATTCTGTAGCTTGTTGCCTGGGAGAAGAGCCCAACCCCGCCTGGCTACAACCTCCCTTCAAGTAGTTGTATACAGCAATGAGGTCTGCCCTGAGCCTCCTCTTCTGCAGGCTGCACACCCCCAGCTCCCTCGGCCTCTCCTCACAGGGCTGTGCTCCAGGCCCCTCACCAGCCTTGGTGCCCTTCTTTGGGCACCTTCCAACACCTCAACATCTTTCCGAAGCTGAGGGGCCCAAGACTGGACGCAGGACTCAAGGTGTGGCCTGACCAGTGCTGAGCACATTGTTGTAGTAAATTAGAGGTAACATTTTCAAAGTAAGACTCTCACAAAGCCAGGGTCTCCAATCTGAAGCAGAAAATGTATTAAGAATATACTCAGAATTAGAAATTCACTGAGAGGAATGCCTGTGCTGAGAGATGGTAAGGAAAAAGTATTTTAATACTATGAAGTGCTTGGTTTCAGCCAATGCACTGCTCGAGGATACTTAGGACTGCAAGGAAGATCAGAGCGGGAGTGTTTCTAATAGAAATACCAGAGAGACCATTGTCAAAACCTGGTGCTGGGTTTGTGCTGGGCGTTGTTGCTTGAAGCAGTTGGAGAGAGACTGGTCTCTCTAGTTACACCGAAAAGTGACACTGACACCTCCAGCTTCGTTGTCTTTGTTGAAGCAGTCTCTGTCCACATACGTGGCGCTGATGGCATTCTTGAATGACACCTAGAGGCTGAACTCTCTTTCTCTGTCTGAGTGTGGTCATTCCAGACCAGTGAAGCCCTCTGCTTTGCCCTTCAGCTTACCGATTCAGGCTGATGAACTGTTAATACAAATGTTCAGGGGTTTATGACACAGGTCAAAGTAAGGCACCTGAATGGCGACAGAGTCAGTGCTGCTTTTGGCAGTGCTGACCACCGAGCTGATTTGGGTTCAAGGGTCTCAGCCTTGGCCACAAAGCCTCTGTCCTAGTCACCTCTAAAAGGTATGGTGATGTGCTGCCTTCCTCTGAGGTCTGTATGTTTTTGTTAAGGAGCTGTGGGTGGCCCCTGTGATCTTAGCCATGACACTTACAGCCAATGCAAAATAAGCAATGTACCAATCCATGAGTAAATTGCAAATGGCTGATTGTGAAGGTTTGGGAGTTCCCCGCCCCCCCACACTTTAAAATGACCCAGACTAGTTTCTCAGCCAGCTGGAAGTTAAGAGATGAAGCTATATTTACAGCTCAGCACAATATACAAGCAGATATATACACTATGTACAGGAATAGTTACAGAAATATACAAGGCAAAGGTAATACAGAAACACAACTCCCCTCCCAGAAATCAGAGACCCCAGGAGGGGCTTCCAACCACCCTTCCACCTTCTCCCCACCCCCACACCTTACCCCAAGGTTTTGGAGAATCAGTCGAAGGGGGGGATTAGAAGGAAAGTGGTTAGTGAAGTTATTCAACAGAGAGGAGAAACCAGAGCTGCTAGCCCAAGACCCAAGAAGCAAGTGCCTCGTGACCCAGACTGCCTGCTCGAGAGACTCTTATCTTTTTGTAAACATTCGCAGCAAGCCTATGAGTGAAGTAGACATCACCACTGTTTTCCTTCACAGCCTATAGTACAATTTTCTCTATTAAAAAATATTCCAATTAGCTCAAACCAGCACACTCATGGGGCAAAAAGAAGTGAGGTCTTGCACTGAAAGGGCAAGAAGAACAAATTAACCTAAGAGAAGAGATGTACCCCTGCAGCGACTATTGCCATTCACAGTGGGTAGAGTATCAGCGTTCAGTATCTGCTTGCTTGTTGTATCATTGCAGACAAGCAGTTCTTGTGCTTTTTCAATTCTGAAGGAATTATGTATGTGAACAATATGTGTGAGCATCATATTTAGGCAGGAGGAGAAAAATTGCAATGTACCTTAGTGCTGCTTTGGAAAGAGATACTGGTTTTCTGTTTGGTGTGGGGTTTTTCCCTGTGACTGTTGATGTATATTTACTGTAGTAGTACCTGGATAGATAATGAAGTGTTGCACTGAATTTGAATATTGGCTTATGCTGACTTTTGCTAGGAGCACATTAAACACTGTGTTCTTGAATTGCAGCCCAGAGTTCAGTGGCACTAGAGTTGATGGGTTCTGGAGAATGCTCTGCTAACAGTTTAAAAACTGCAACCAGTAATAGTCAGAATGCAAATGAAAAACAGCATAGGTGGTCAGGAGATGCCTATACCTTAAGACACAGTAGGAATTATTTGACTATAAAGTATGTATTCAAAATTAACTTCTCTTGCAACAATGACATCACTACAAACACAATGCAAGCCCAATGCAATATAACACAGGCTGTAATTTATCTGTTACCCAGACTGCCCTTTGAAAACTGCTTGACACAGAATTCTGTTTCTTGTCATGGCAAACAGTTAAAACAATAATGCCCCCCGAATAGTCCTTGGTGGTGCCAAAACATGTATGAAACAAAATAGAAGAGACATTTCAATCTTGACCAAGATGGTTTAGATTCTTTTTGAAAGTGGATAACTTTTTATGTAAAATCAAACTTGGGTTTAATGCCAATTATTGAGTGTAAATGTGTTCACTTCAGGAGAGTCATTATTTCTTGTCACAAGGTAAGGAGCTCCTTAGATGAAGTGACATGCTCAAGTGTCTGGTACAAGCTTTTCTTTATTGGAAGATTGGAATTTTTAGCACAGTTCAGGTGGCACAGGGATATAAAACTCCCTGAAAGAATAGGATTCTTTTCTGTCTACCTTAAGGTTGCTTTTCAGAACACTTCAGAAGCCTGTCAGATGTGTTTGTAAGGACGTTGGCATTTGGCTTTAGCCTCCGTCCTGGGCTGCAGTCAGTGCAGATATTTATCTTTTGATTGCTTCAAATACTGCTCTCTCTCTTTGGGAGGAAGGAGATGATCTGCTGTTCAGTCAAACATGGTTTGTGGAAGTTTTTGGGTGATTATTGTCCTGAAACACTTTTGTTTTTCTTAAAGCAGTCTTCCACCTTGGATTTTTCCATCTTTCAGATACTGCCTTTGGAAACTGCTACAAGCCTCCTTACCTGGTACTTGTTTGCATTGCATGTGTCCAGATTTCCACAACTCTTGCCCTGGAAGATCCTGGTTATTGGTTCTTTGAACTCTCTCTGGGGAGTTCAATTGCTAGTATGGAAGCAGAGCACAAGCCGAGAACTTATTCTGTAAAGCTTAACAAACAAGTGAAAGAGATGATGACTTTGTGACACTGTGATTTAGTAGCGCAGTCCTATTTTTGTCTAACCTCTCTTCCGAACCAGCCAGCCTGAATATTCTGAACTGCCCAAGGACTCATTTTATCCTACAAATGTTTATGCAAATGCATTTTGTACAAGTTAACATATTACACAAACTGAATCTTAGTCTCCATCTTAGCATTTCATTTTATCAGTCTGTCATTAAAAATAGCTAGTTGTAAATTAGCAGTGCTTGCTGCCTCTCTTTAATCAATTTCTGTAGTGGTCGTGAGGTTCAGAATTACCTCCAGAAGCAGTTAATAATGCCAGTGCCACGTTTATGTGGCATCCCAGGACAAAGGAGTTCATCACAACATAGATTCTACACTGCAGATTGACAGAGATAAATCAGATGAGGGAGAAGAATTCCCACCAATATTATTTCACAAACGGTGGCATCTAATTGCCTTCTGTGTGTTCTCCAGGACTGCTCCGAATCTTGTTTCTGAATGATTGATTGCTCAGCTCAGCTGTTAAACTGGATTTGCTGTGTTGAGGGCTGTTGTGAAGTGAGTAAGCCTTGAAAATGAGTTGAGCAGCACCGTGCGTTACTGCTGGCTGCTATGGTGGTTAATGCTGCGAGGCCAGCCCTCTGACATTATTGCAGACATTAGAATCTTCTGCTGCCAGGAAATGGCCTCCTATCAGCAATGCCTCCAGCCCTTGAAAGATTCAATATCAAAAGCCATTTACTTCTGTTGGATTGCAAGTTCGTTCTGTGGATTCCTACTGCCTTACAAAAGCATATAGGAGTTGCTGGGCCACAATGTTCGCTGGACCACCTTGAGAAGCTATTCCTATAGAGACATGTAGCATTTGGCTTTGACATTCTGAATGCTGCTGGCCCCGTGCCTGATCTGTGTTTATACAGAGTGACTTCTTGCATCATTTGCTTTTTTCCTCTCTGCCCCTACAACAGTGACAAACCTGTCCCACCATTACCCAAAGGTCCCCAAGGGCAGGCACATCCCTGGGCTTCAGATGTGCAGTCATGGAAAAGAAGCACTGGACAGTACGATGGGAATATGGAAACAAACCAGAGTGGTGGAGAAACTTGAAAAAAGAAAAAGGCTTGGTTGAAAAACCTGTGGCAGGGGGTTGGAACTACATGACCTTTGAGGTCCCTTCCAAGCTTACCATTCTATGATTCTATGAAAGTGTGCCAGCATTCGAACACTGGAGAAGTGATGGGAATGTTTCAGGTTTTTCATGATCCTTCAAGCACACTTAGAAATGAACTGTACAATCTGGCCTCTTGCTCTTCAGCCCAGGAGCAGCACAGTGGAAAGTGATGCCATTTGAAATGGCTCAGCTTAGGCACTTCCCAAGTACAGGTATTTCCTATGGGTGAAATGCCAGCTGAGCACAGCCTGGATTGCAGGTTTGAGCTCACATGCACAATATATTGGAGTCCAGATGCTGCTGCTACTCAAGAATACTTTGTCACCATGTCTTATTTTTATTTGGAGAGAAGAAACATAAAAGGTTTAATATGTGTGTGTAATAGAAAAATGTGTATTTGTGAAGAAACAGTGTTGATTTATAGTAGAAGTCAAATACTGGCCATGTCTCATGAATTTGGTCTGTCCTACATTAACCTGTGTTCCTAAAGCTGCTTCTACTGATTACTGCAGGCTATTCTGACATCTCCTGCTATTGGTAAAAGTATTACTCAATGTCATTTTAGGTCACTTTCACAGCAGAGCAGCAGGATCATGTAGTGTGGACAATATGCACTGGCAGCTTGCCCAGCAACAAACCCAAAATATTAATGGGGAGGCAGAAATGCAAGTGGGGGAATACTGTGGGCACTTGTTCATTCTGCACATCAAATAGGAGGTTTTTATTTCCAGAAGGACTTCTTCAATATCTTGAGATTCTACTTGCTTTAGCTTGATGCTGTCTTGTAAAATATTTTCTGCATGATTCTACATTAAAATTTAAATGACTTTTCTTCCCACAGTCATTGCTTATGGGCATAATAAGCAGCAGCTGATTAATTTCATCATCTTTTGTACATAAATCAATAATGGACACTAGGAAGATTAGTGCATGTGAAAGAAAAGATAATCCATTAATCTTTTGTGAGAGTCAGACATGCATCTCCTTCAGTTTGCAACACAGAGACGACCAAGTTAAATCTGGTGCCCCTTGGTCATGGAGCACAGCCCAGCACTGGTGGGAGAGGTCTTTCTGCCAATGCAGGGTGACCTCAGTCTCATAGCAGAGCTCTTTGCACTCCTTCCTCAGCTCAGGACACAGTCCTGAGGAGTTTACGCAGGACTTGTAAAAGTTGCGTAGAAGGAAAATGACTTTCATTTTGCCGTGGCTTTTTTGTCATCAAACCCATTTAAAGTGAAATGACACAAGAAAAGCCTCTCTGCAATAATGTGTTAAGAAAGGTGTCCCTTTCCCACTCCTTTGTCATAGCTGACAGACCTTAGAAACTCCTCTCCGAAATGTTTCATGAAAAATGCTTTGCCAGGGTGGCTGAACAGGCTACATTGAAACCAAATCCCAGCTGACATGTGAATGATCTTCTCCCTGAACAGTTTGGAGCCATAGTGAAAGTGTCGTCTGATAACAGATGGGTGAGTCCATGCCATGGCAGCTGAGGGAGCTGCAAGCATTGACATGTGGCTGGATTTTTTTATTTCTTTTTCCAAAGCCTCTCTATTGCCTCCTTCCAACAGAAACCTATTCCCTCAGCCTTCAGAGTGAGAAGGAAATGTTATTGTCTCCTTAATCTCACCTTCTTTCCCACCAGTAGTACCTAGAGAGCAAGGGAACAAGACCTATACAGAGACACAACAAAGCAGGTTTCCTTCACTCAGGAGGTTTTATTTGCAAAGTAAAACATCTGTCACTTTTAGTCCCTATGCTCTGGCTCCCATCTTCGAAACAGGCAACAATGTACACACACTTAAAAGAGATGACAGAAAACTCATAAAAGCAATAAGAAGTCAAAACAGGGATGCTCATGAGAAAATTGTCTCTGGAGTGGGGACTCCCCACAGCACGGCACTACACTCCTCATGGCTTCCTAAAATTATCACTAAAGGGAGATGGTTTTATTGCAAGCTAAAAACCAGAAAAGCCTTAGAAGGCTGAGTTTCAGGATTCAGACTCTTCTAAGGTGATACATGTGAGTGGGATCAAGCCAAGGTGGCAATGTCTGAGGTACAGTGCTGCTTTTTCACAGCAGCCTGCTGTTAGTAGCTGTGGAAGATGTAGGTTTCTGACGAGAAGCTCCCAGAGACAAAAGTTGCACATTCAGGCTAATTCCTGAGAGTATGTCCTGAAGTGTTTGTCATGCATAAGCATCTCTGAGGGTGCTCAAAATCTGTCACAAGAAGAATCTGTGTGGTGTTGCCCTAATCCTGGAGTCATTGTCCATCCATAATTGCTGGCACTGAGTGCTGCTGGTGGAGATGGGCAAGAGGTGGTGGCAATGCCAAGGTGGTCTGGAAACGAGTTTCAAGTGCTTCCTCTGAGTCTGGGTTTCCAAGCTTGGACATAGGCTTCTTGTGAGAGGGAGGGTATCCAGAGAGTCCCCTGTAGCTCCTTGTCTGTTGTTTCCAGTTAGACTCTTTTCCATGGGGCACATGTTGGTTGCTTTAGAACTTAACAGATCTGCTAACCGCAGGTGGATCACTGCCGTGGAGTGTTGCTGTGCTGAGACATGACTGCACTGCAGTGCATGGCTGGATGGAGACAACTGCAGACTGTAAATCACCAGATATACACTGCAGATCTTTTCCTTTGTAGAAGAACAGTGATTTCTGAGTGCAGCCTGCCAGCAAATGTGAGATTAACTGCTCCAAGTTTCCACAGGATTTTGCAACAAGATTAAGTTGGGTCAAACGAATTATCTAACATCAGTTAAATCATGTTAATGCTTGTTTAAGAAAGAGCTTTTAAGCTTTTTGCAGATTGAATCTGGTGGAATTTGTGCTCCTTTATAATTTATTGAGCATCTTTTATCCATGTTCATATTTTTCTTCTTTTGTTGTGTAACAGGAGCACTACTGATATGCTCAGGGAGTGTCCCATCACCAGACAGCTTCGTACAGCTCTGGTGCCACTAGAAGCGCTCTTCTAGCAGGACTGAAATGTCATTATGTAATCCTTTTCTCATTGAGTCACAAAACCAGTAGTGCCTTTCCTTCGTTCTTACTGTGCTATGGTGCTGTAAAGCAGCAGCTTCTCACACTTTCAATCTGAAACAGGACTGTAACAGTTTAATGTGAAGCATTAGGCAAGTGTAACCTTAGTTATTGGGAACCTCAAGCTTCGCAGTTTTAATCTTGAAATATAAATTAAATAGAAGCATTAATATTTATTTATTGGTATTATCAATAAAGTGCAGTATGGATTTATTTGTCCAGGGATTCCTTCCAGTTTTAATATATACTTTTAAAGCAGGACGAGATTAATAATTAAAAAAATCCTCGCACATCTAAATTACACCAGATAATATAAAGATGCATGTTATAGTAGCTCACAAGAGAATGCAGTTGGAGAATATTGTCAGCATAAATTTATCTGATAAGGTCAAAGTAATGCTGCTGACGGTGGAATAAAGAAGTGAAAATACTTTTACTGCTTCGAGGCATCTTCATGTTAAGTCAGGTAAAGAAGCAAAAGAACAGCTCAAGATATATAAGGAAGAAATTTCACTCGAAGGAAGCACACAGAAAACATTTTGTGTTGTTAGCACCCTTATAGTGCTGTGTGTAAATGAAATGCTATGGCACATGTAGGCTGTTTTTCACATGAGCTGAGACTGGATAGGCAGTAGATTTGGTTATGTCTGGGTGGAGTAAATGCATCCTTTGCAAGCCAAAATCACTCAGAGTTCCTGATAGTCAAACAGGTGATTTAAATTATCTTTCATATTTACCTTCAATTCTGTTCAACATGGACAAATCTTATTCATGTGAATACAAACCGAAGGTGTGGAGTTTGTAGCTTAGCATCCCCAGTAAAGAACAGAATGTGGAAGCTATGCCTGTGTTCTTTGATGTTGTGTTAGAGATCAGATCTCATCTTTGCTTGCCTCTGCTGACTTGCTGGCCAGCAGTGTTTTAAAACTGTACATAGATCTAAACACGGAGGTACGAATCTATCAAAGGGTTCACATGGCAGACGTGAATATTCACTCACTTGTGGCTCAGTCCTGAACTGCTGGCTGTGTTCATGTGAATTTTACTCTCCAGGCTTCTGAGCTTAGATGTTTTTCTTCTAGAAATGAAACTTGGTGCTCTCAGGCACATTCTGCAGAGCACTAATTGTGTTCTCACTGACACGAATAGATGTGGTTAGTTCAGTATACTGCTGCTTGTATGTTTAAGAGCAGGCTCAGGATTTTGTTTCTGGAGCTTTACGGAGGATAT
Source organism: Semnornis frantzii (assembly GCA_013399775.1). NCBI lineage: Eukaryota > Metazoa > Chordata > Aves > Piciformes > Ramphastidae > Semnornis > Semnornis frantzii. The sequence goes on from VWYK01100219.1 coordinate 47,617, forward strand.
TTAGTCAGATTAACCCCCATCTACTCACCCCAAAGTGCCCTGCACACACAGAGTCTTTCTGTTTTTCTTGAAGCAAATTATTTGTCATGCTTTGCTGCAGAAAGGTGGGAGAAGAGTAATGCTGCCTTGCAGTCAGACTTCTTGCTTCAGTGTATCTATGGCTGCAGGACCCTCCAAAGTGCCTTCCCTCAAGGCAGTTTATAAAATTAGTTTGGGAGAGAATGAACTTTATGAAGAGTGTTCTGGTGATTAGGGAGAGTCAGCAGCTGGGGAGCTTCTGAGAGTGGAGCAGAGCGAACCAAGGAGAGGGGAGCACACAAGTACTGCAACTCCAGAACAAATGGGAGGAGGTGATGAAAGCGGAAGGCAGTCCAGACCTTGGGAGCAGAAGGGCAAAAGCTCGCTCAAAGCAAATTCCCAAAACAAAGGACAGAAAAAGACCTTCTCCGGTTTCTAGGATGGTTAAATTGTGTTTTAGTCAATGATGCCTAAGAAGAGTGTGGGGTAATACTATTCAGTATGGCACAAGAAAACAGAACATGCCAAAGGTTACTTTTATTGTGTGCAAAATCTGTGTTTTCAGTGTTAGCAGATAGGCTTTAGTTTGCAGAGTGTGTGTGTGTGTGTGTGTGTGTGTGTGTGTGTGTGTGCGTGTTTTATAAGATTCAGATTTAACAGACATTTCAATAGCATTACTTAGTTACTGTTCAGGCAACAGCGAACTAAGGACAATCTGTGAGGAGACAAAGGTTGCTGGTAAGAAATGTTTTTGTCCAGTGTTGTGTACCATTTAACACCTGTTTCTTTGACAGACCTTCTAAACAAACTGAAAATCATCTGTCCTTTCCTGATAGGATCTGGTAGTTGGGGTAACTCCAAAGGCTTTATGGATGCTCTACAGTGTGCTTCAGTGAACTTGTCACATGCTTTTAAGAATGCATCTGCAACTACCAGCAACTGCCTGGTTTAAAGTCAGTTTGCAAATCATGCAGACCTTGTTTTAAGGGGAAAAAAGGAGAAAAACTAAAAAAATCAAACCACAAAGAAACAACAAAAAACAAACAACCCAACCAAACCCACAAAGAAAGAATGAAAAAAGGCAGGGAAATCATAGGGGAATATTGTCCGGGTCCCTGTTGGCAATAATGGTAAGAGGTAATAGGTAGAAACATGAAATTTCATTCAGGATGAGCTGCCCCATTTCTGATACTTTCTGTGCAGCATGTCTTTGCTTCTGACTTTGCTCCTGCTGTTCCAAAAGGCAACCCCTGGAGCTACTTACAAACAACCAAGTCCAGCTTCCTTGTCCTTTACCAGCAGTGCTTTCACTTCAAAATGAGACATTTCTTCAAATCTCTGGTAGGGTTCTCATACTACCTCCATTAGAGATCCTTGCCCAATTACACTTCCAGGTTGCTGATCAGAGCAAGATTTTCCTCCCACTCAAATGCACTGAGGAATTTTTGCATCCCCTCTGTGTCTGTCTGAATAAGAGATGTTTAGATTATTGCACCACAGCTGCTGTAGTCGGTTTGCTCCTTTTTTGCAGTAGCATCAGTTATGGTCAATTAATACTTTTCTTTAATTTCAGCTCAAGAAGTCTTGTTTTGTAAAGTTTGCTCTGGTATCTGGTCAGTTTTTCTTTTCCTCTGATTGGATGTCCCACATAACTTCAGGTGATATAAAGAAAGCAGAACGGTGTTTTTGCCTTTTAAAAGTGGAGTGCCATGTGAAGTAAAATACACCTTTAAAGCCTTTTTTTTTTTTTAGGGTGCATGCAGTTGCACATAACTTTCACATTACAGGGTATTACTTAAAAGCCTATAGAAAACATCTTTTGTTAACAGTACAGGATGTTCTCTTTTTGCCATTATAATTATTTGGTACAATGCATGAACGAGGGATTTTTCTCACTACCCTTTCCTTGGTGTCTGTAAGTGCTGTGATGAGTGCTCTTGGTTCTCAAGAAACAAACTTACTCTGCTCCTCTTTTGCCCTATTTTTTCAGCAAATGCAGCCTTTCCTGTTACATGAGTTGTAAGCTGAAAAGATACTTTTCTCTGAACCCACCCACCCAGATTGCTTTTCTTATTCCTAGAGTAGATTGGATATTTTTTGCTTTCAAAATCTATTAATAATTCATTATTTTTGTCTGTATTTGCTCCTGGTTCGTATATCCTTCATGCGTTCCTCAGGGTGCTACTCACGCTGTGTGAAAATACCACTGCTTATTTCCTGCACCCGCCTTTGCACTATGACACTGATTATTGTTTTGAGTACTTTTGGCCTCTGTTACAGGAACTTCTGAAGTTAATTTTAGCTAGGATTTATGAAATCTGGTGGATTAGTGCAGTTGGTTCTTAAGAGACTGGACAGATTTTTCTTTTTCTGGGGGTAGTTAAACTCAGTTCTGTGCCTGGTACTGTAAGTCAGCTACCAGTGGTAGGCTGTATTAAGGTGTCATTGTCTGTGTGCATTGCTACACAGAGACACAGCCTGGAAGATCATAGTTGTTCCTTTCTGTCCAAATATCAGTGTCTTTTTCAGTCAAAATTGTTAACAGTCTTATTGAAGACTTTCTTTTTGAAACCTAAAATTCTATGCTAAAATGGTTTAATTTTTTGAGATCACTGTGAGAAAAGTGCAGGATCTAGTTCTTAATATTCAAGTAGCATTTTCTATATCTGAGAGACTGAGCTTAATCCTCTAGCAATCCCTAGGCCAGGAACTGAAGTATGTGGAAGGATCCCAAGGGACGATGCAGGACACTGGTGATCTGGACAAGATTACACAGAACAGGTTTGCATACTAAGGAATAGTTACTGTGAGGTGTGCTGCAAAATAAGACTCAAATGATTGCTTACTCTGGCTGGCTTCTCTGGAATGCAATTGGTCTACATTACTCTGTGCCACCCAGTGATGAAGCTCACAGGGCTGGATTATGCACTAGTTAAAGCCCTCTACCGCTGAGCTGCAGATAGTCACCACTGCTCTCCACCTTTCCTTATTCATAGAAAACCTTACTGTACAAAAAAGCCATTGTTGGAGTGCATATTAAATGCTCTGTGCCTGTCTCTGTGTAACAGACCGATGTGTGAGCACTGTCACAAAGCTGAGTGTGATTTGCACTTGCTCTACACCGCAGGGTTTGTGCACGCCAAATCCTCTCCGTGCTTGGCAAGAAGCAAAGGGCTGAGCCTCCTGCCTGGGTGTCGCTGGAGAAAGGCACATGCTACTTTGCCCTTGGCTTCAAAATCCTGCCAGCTTTAGGGAAACTTCAGACTCTGTGTGAAACACAAGCACGGGATTGGTGAGCTGGGTGCTTGGTTTGACTGTGGTTGGGGTTTTTAGTGACAAAGGACTAGTTATCGTTCCCCAAAGCAGACTCTGGGAGCAGCCTGTAGAGATTGTTCCAAACTAGGAATACCCAAGGTTTTGCAGGTAACGAAGGTTGAATGGTGCCCCTTTTAGTTGTGAGTTGCAATAATTTATGCTGTGCCAGACCTGATAGCACAGGCTGCCAAACCAACTGCCCCAGGTATTTACAACTTTTTTCTTTGATGTTGAATCTTAAAGTCTTTGTTCTCACAACGCTCAGGTTGTATGCTACCATTCCAACTGTTTCTCAACATCTGTATCTTCACTTGTGGCTTCATTTATGCTTGATTTTCTTCAGTTTGATTGACTATGCTTGCCCATATTAATTAAATTTGAGAAACTTTCTAGATGCTTCTCACCACCATGAAAATACTAGCTTACTAGGTTAATACTGCCTTTGAGGACTCTAGATTTAAAAAAAAAAATAAAAAAAAATCAATCTGTTTTATTTGTCCTCAGCAGTGCTGGACAGGCACAAAAGTATAAGTCATATACTTAGAGGACCAGATATTGTTGGTGGGTTTTTTGAGCTGAAATATTTTTTTATGAATGTCTTTCTGTTTAGAAAAACAGTGAGCAAAAATTCTGTGTGGTTATAGTCATAAAAATTTTCATATTGGGGTATGAATACTAAGAAAACACTCAGCAGAACTCAATGTCTGATACACAGACACTGAAAGCCACATGTGTGCATCACACTGTCACTGTGCACTACAGTTGCTTATTCAGCATTTGAAATCTGGCCTCCTTTGTACTCATCTTCCTCTTCTCTTTCCTCCTGATACCACAGTACAAGCTTCTTGCTGAAACAATCATTATTTAAACCAAATAACTTTGTCACACAAATCACAGTGACTTCTCTGTTGTGTGACAAAATGAGTTCTGCAGTACTGAACTCAGAGAGAGAGAAAAGTTTGGGACGTGTGGACACAGCAAATGACAGTGACCTCGGGTGCTGGCTCCGCGAGATGGGCACAAACCATGACACTTTGCTTTCTGCTTGCAGTAGTCAGCAATCTCACTGAGGCGTTTGCAGATCAGTAGGGCACCAAGCACACATGGAACTCTGTTTCCTCCTTTGATGCAGTCGTCATTAAAGTGCGTTGTGTAAAGCCTGACCAAACTGCTGGTGGAATGTCCACCACAGTTTGCCTTCACCCAGAAAAAAGTACCACTTTTAGTCCTGAAGAAAAGAGAATGGCTGCTGCAAGATCACATAGACATCTAAAATGTATTTTCTGCTTCACCCACAGGCTATGATAACTTATTTCAAATACTGTTACCGAAGCTTACTTAACAAACAAGCATTGCCATTCACACGTTAGTTTCCATTTTCATCATACCTCCATTTAAAAAAGAGAAGGGATTTGCTTTGTGTCCAACAGCCACCGTGGTGGCAAGTAAGCACTTTAGAATCTAAACTGTCTTTCAGCCTAGTACATTAAGTAATGAGATCAGAAGGCAAGAGAAAGAGAGTTTAGGTGTTTGGCAGCCTCTGACAGGCTGAAATCAATAAGAATTTGGTAATGTTGAACTATACTCAAGGATTATTTCCTAGCTGATTTTTCCCCAACCATGCTGCTTCACCCATATGTTCTTTCATTTCTGAGCTGAAGTAAGAGAGTTTCAACATGGACTATATTGGTGTAATTAACAAAATAATCATGTATCAAGTGGGATAAATGTGATGAGAAATAAACTCTCTGGTTTATAGTTCACGTTGTCCAAAACAAAAGATATTTTACCGGCAATCTTGCAAAGCTCATTTCCTTTACGTTTCTCAGTGGAGTATTCCTCATGTGAGGTATAAAATTAAGTAAGAGATTGCTTTTAAAAGTAGAACTAGGCCAGTAGTACTATTTAGTAGACAGATGCCATTTATGAGTTCTGTGGTACAAAATGCACCAATGCTTTGGGAAATTTGGTAAAACATGAAGGAATGAAACTATAGCCTCAGATTTAGAAGAGGTGGTAATGAAGGTAAGGAGCCACATGCCGATAAGCGTTGTAAATTGTCTTGTAATGTCTGCACTTGTAGCCAGGTGTTTGCTCTTTGTTATGATGAGTGGAATCTCTTTGAGTGCTTCACTTCTCAAGAGTCCCCCACGATGCCCAAAGTAGAATAGGCCACTGGTCACACTAGACATGATGCCTGTGGTGGCATTTATGGTCACCGTCCATCTGTGCAAACTGTCTTAAAGTTACCTGCAGTGTGCATATAGGCCTGGCAGGGAAAGGAAAAATAACAGCACTTGAAGAACAAAACCTGATCTATTTTAGGACTTCCAAAGCAACTGTTTGTCATTAAACACAGTGACCTCAGCTAAGTGCAGTAGCACTTTCGAAGAAACTTGCTTAGAAAGGGAGAGGAACAGAAGGACCTGGGGATATGAATTCCCCTGAAAAGGGAAAGACACTGTAACATTAGATATAGTTAAAAAGAAGGAGTCTTGCTTCTTCTGGCTGTTTACAATTAGAGATTACTTGATATTCTCACTCTGATATTCAACTAGAGAGCAGGACACACTTTGAGCCGTGAGTGCTGTTGTCTGGAGCGCTCAAGTCTGGCAATGGGTCCGTTACATGGCAAGGCGCTGTTAGTAAGAAGGGACCTGGTGGAAGGTTGCAGTTCATTCCCCAATTATGCTCCTTTTTTGTAGTCCAAACCTCAGATGAAAGCAGGTTTGTTACTGATTGTGGAAACTTGCTCAGCAGTTTCTGTGCCCATCTTGATGAAATGGTGAAGCCATCAGTCTTTGATTTAGACTGAAAAAAGAGGATGTAAGATTAAACTTCAACCTCTTGATTAACGGAATTAATTACAGAAATGAGAATGCAGTGAGACCATTAAAGGAGACTTTGCTGTCTGGAAGCAAGTGCGCTGTGTGCTCACTTTGTTGAAATAAAAAATGCTCTTGTCTGTATTGCTGGTGTGAGGACAGCTGTAAAGCTCCTCAGGGGGAGAGTACAGTCACAGAGAGCTAAAGTCGTGGATCTGCAGGTTCAGTGCTCAGCTTTGCTGGTAGTTCTCTGAACTTTTGCAAGTTGGCCACTGGAAAATGGATTTTGATAATACAGTTTGTAAAGTTGTAAGGTTACAACCTGCTTGAAAATTCCGGCAATGGCCTAGAACACAGGTCTACTTTAGAAAGAACGGGTTGTCAATACTGACCTTGGTTTGGGTTTTTTTCATGTGCTCATTTGTTTGCAGTTCCTGGCTGGCACATGTGTTCTGTTAGCAGAGGTAATGGAATTAATTTTCTTCTCTCTTCATCAGCTGGCAAGAGGATGCTGCGGTTTGTTAGCGCTTATGAAGCACTGCCTACTGTTCTATTGTTAAACAAAAGCTTCCAGAAACAAAAAAAAAAAAACCCAAACCAAACCAAACAGAAAAAACAAAAACAAAAAAAAAAATCAGCGAGTGGTTCTTAAATAATCAGCCAAGTCAAAATGAATCCGCCTCAGTGTGGATGCAGTAGTAACACAAGGTACATCACTGCTTGTCAGCAGCAACACCAGGGCTGGTTGGTGGGGAGCCTCTGGATCAGCTATTTCTGCAGCACCATCAGTTCGTTAGTATAGAGAAGGGTTTCTGCTGCTGGGTTCTTGTGATGGAATTCTGGGATAAAAAGATAAATACATTAATAAGCTAATTGTTAATTTCCTATGGCAACTCTGGCTAATCTTTTAAATGTTCTAGCACCACACCACGACTAAACCTGTATCCGTTGCAGTAAGTATTTCACTTGGTGAGGTACTTGGTTCCAGTATCAGCTACTACAGGAAAGCAAACCCAGTATCTGTTTGAAATGTTCTGACAGAGGAGTTGGCAGCTGTAGGTTTCGTGGTTTGCAGACAGCAGTTTTGGAATTCTCTATAGGTTCAGTTCAGATTTGTGTTGGTTCTTTGCTTTTTTGTCCTTTAGCACACATTTGTGGACATGATGCAGAGTGTATTTTGGGCCAGAGCCCTGTTCTTATCTGTACGTGTTTAAAATAGAGGAGTCGTTGCTCATCCTTTCCATCCTGCTGGCACTTTGGACTTGTCTCCTACGCAGGTTGTGTTGATCTCTTTTCAAACAACCTACCTGTTCTTACTGATACCCAGTGCCTGTTCTGAACTGTGTGCAGTCCCCTCAGAAACAACTGAAACTGTCATACCCTGGCATTTCTGATTACCTGGGGACTCTGAATGGGCATAACTATTCACTAGGGTATCTTTCTCTATTTGGCACTAAAACTATTCTGCTTTGTCTAAGCAGCTAAAAGTTTCCTCGAACAGGGAATTTATTCTCTCATCATTTCTGGTTGGAGCATGTCTTCCTGGCACAGTAGGTAAGATTTTTCTATCATGCTTGCATTTTTTTTCCCCGTACTCTCGGTTGTGTTTTGATTCAAATACTAAATAAGCAATAGTTATATGCCAAGATAATTTTTTTCTATAATTTGATTTATTTTTCTGTATGTTATAAGAAAGCAAATGAGGGACAATTGAAACATTCAGAACAATTTGGGTAAAATGTTCATTTTTTGCTTAGGGTTTCACTTTGGTGGAATTTGTTACTGCATATATATATATATATAAATAAATTTTTTTCCCCTTCTAACACATAAATTAATATTAGAAGTTCTGGCCACCTTTGAAAAATTACTTTTTTTTCATCCTTTGTTCCTTGTTATTTGGGAGATGCATGCTAATACCATCTGTTAATGAGTATGGTGATAAACTACATCTTCTGCTCTTCATATCATGATCTGCTTTGAAGATGTTTTCAGCAACTCATTCCTTGATAAATATTACCAGTCTGAGACCAATTTATTATGAAATTTTCATCAAGGTATAGAAGAAGAAAGAAAAAAGTTGTGAATAAGGTATATCCTATTTAAAATGTGTTATTGTATATTCTATGTAAAACTTAGATTCAGAAGCATCCTTTACAACACAGTTTAACTATTTAAGTTGTATTCTGAGCGAGGTCGTTTGCCCACACAGAACTTACCCTTACGAAGATAAATACGGGCAGGATAATGTTTGTGTCATCTGTCTCTTCAGGACCTGTGTGTGACTTGTTTGTTGGGTGAGTGTGTGGTTGGTCCAGTGAAGTGTGGCACATTTCAGCGCGCAGTTAGCGCCGTCCTAGCTAGTTGTCAGGTCTGGCTTTTCACCAGGCTACCCAAACTCATTTTGCTTACCAGACTGATGGAACAGTTACCACTGCTGATTAAGATAATCCTTGTGCAGGAGAGTACTTTGTGAAATGAGCACGGTAAAAGCAAGTGCACATCATCATCTTTTATTACCAGAGTATCTTCCTGCCCAGGCGCTTCAGACATGCTTACCCAACACACAGCCCAAGGCCAAGCAGATGTTGGCCTGAGTCATGGCCTTCAAAAACAATCCTCACAGTAAGTGCTGCTACCTCACTCTCCACATAGAGGAACCGCTCGCTCAGGGTCTCAGGATGCCTGTGGCTGGAAGGAATGTGTGGAGGTCATCCTGGTCTAAGCCTCACTCAAGATTCCCAAATCTGCCAGGTGTCTGTTGACCTCATGTGGATTTAAAGGCTGTAATTCTTTGTTGTTTAAGGGGGAAAAAAAAAAAAAAAAGAAAGGTTCTTGGAGATTTCACCTCCTCTTTGGGGATGAAATTATTTCCTTGACAGTTGGCAAAGGCAGGATGTTCACAACTCTTGGCAACTGTTCTCCTAGTGGAAAAAATCTGAGTGAAATGATTAAAACATCTGGCAAAGCTCTTAAATAAAACAGTACTCTGAAACAGAACTGGTCCAGTGTATCCTAGGACATTACATCAGTGACATTAGAACTATTAATATTCAAGATGTACTTAATTATGCTTCACAGATGTTCTACAGGGGAAAGCAGAACGTTGTGATTTGGGTTGAGCTCTCGGGCAGGCAGGCTGATGCAGTGGCACTTTGCTTTCTTCTATGAAAACAGTAACAGTGACTGCTAAACCAAAATTGCATATGAGAATCCTAGCAACTGCCTAGCATTGAGATCATAGAAATAATAAAGACATTGTTTTATCAGCTGCTCTCTTGCTTGTATTAGACTGGAAAAACTTGCACATGGTGGCACACTTCTGGCAAGTCTTCTGTGCTTTAGGCTTGTCTAATGTAAGGGCAATGGTAAAAAAAATGAAGAGCTCTGTGGCTGGGGAAGGTATTCTGCTACCTTCAGCACAGCTGTGTGGTTTTGCAATCCTTTGTACCCTCCACTTGCTACCAACTCAAATCTGGGCAGAATGCAGAGTGCTGCTGCTTCAGTGGGTGAATAACTCCCCAGTAATGTAAGTGAAGAAAAAAAAAAAAAGAGATATTAGTATGCGATTAAAAATTAACAATGTTTAATGGTGCCTAGGAGGTAAACCAAGGTTGAAAATGAAACCTTGGGGATATTTTCTAGCCTTCAGTACCAGAATTAGCAATTTTAGCAATGTTTTTAGCTGTGAAAAAAATGGCAATGTATTAAGCATTTCTGAGCTAGCTATAATTCAGCTAAGAATGCATGGCATGTCATTTAAGATAGCTGTGGGAAGGCACTGCAACTTACTGCTGAAAACCAGCAGTTGCCAGATCAGAACATGGGTGCTACCTGTGTTACCAAAGACAGGACCCTTAGGGCTAGAAGGATTCCCATTGCTCTGAGCAGGAGGCAGAAGTGTGTTTAGAGACAAGACAGACATAAAGGCAGAGCAAGAAAGAAGTGTGGGGCACAACCTGAGCCACCAGAGAACACAGCATTAAGAGAGAAGCCCAATGCAGATGTTTGGTAGGATCCTTGTTGGGCAGAACTTGTTGCTCCAAGATAAGCAATTTTTGTTTTGATATCTCCTGTTCTGGAGAAGTGGTATTTTCTACAGTAACAGATTCTCAACTAACAGGGTATGCAGCAGCATTCATTAGCAGGTCTCTCTCTTAGGAAAAAATCAGAGTCAGTATTTCTTGTTAGTTGCTGGGGTCAAAAGTACGACTACCACTCTAGATAAAAAAACAGCCCCGTGGTTTCATGAGGTCACTTGGGAATACTGTGAGTTGAAATGCAGCCTTAGCTCATCTGAAAGTAATAGGTGCTTTTACAGGAGATTCGCATTTGAAATTTGATTAGGAGGGGAAAAAAAAAAAGGGAAAAAATCTTTGACTGCAAGTCCGATCTAACATCTTCTACTGAAGAGCCACAGTTAGGAGAACGTGTGCCCAGTTCCACTCCAGTTTAGTCCACCTGTTAGTCGTGAGGAAGCTGTGCCAATAATTCATGGTTCATGGGAAAAAATTATGGGCATGGCCATTTAAAATCAAGTAGGGAAATATTTCTGAGTTCCAAAAAAGGAGGATAAATTATTGAAATCTCCTGCTTCCACACAACTTGAAAATATGTCCAGTGCTACTAATTAAAATTACTCTGCTGTGTATCCGAATGTAATTAACCAAATGAGGCTATGATGGATGCAATCTTGATGTTATTTTGCCTGGTTCTTCATATCCAATCAAACTTCACATTTGTTTTTTTCAGCTTGTGAGCATGTCTTTATTTAATTAGAGATCTGCAAACCCACTTTAAATAAAGCAGGTGGGGTTTTCATAAAACTGAAGTACTCGCTATCTGCAGTATCTTAAATAAATCCATTAAGCTTAAACCCCCTCCTGGAACGTGCTTTGCTTTCAGGCCTCAGGTCTTGGGGTGTATGCTGTAACAGATATGCTTGCAATGGTGTTTAGTTTAAGTGGTAAAAATTTTCATATGGTGATCTGTGCACCATTTGGCTGGGCTTTGAATTTGCATCAGTACCCAAACAGTGATTTCTTGCTATCTTTTTTTTCTTTCTTCATAATTATTTAAATCTTAAGATTTATTGAAAACTTCATCTCGTGCATCCCTGGTTGAATGGGAAAGAGAGGAAGAGAGAATGGAGAAAGTGCCTTCTTCCTTTTAACTTTTATTTCTCTTACCTAGCAGTTATTAAACTATTTTTACATAGGAAATGTGGTATTATATTGTTTGGTTCTGCTGACTGTAGCTTACAGAAAAGCACTAAAAGCAGCAGGAGTTTCCACATTCACTGCTTCTCGTGCAGACAGCCTTTTGGTACTTCTCTTTGAATAAAACAACATGAATTAGGTTTTTCTGGGGTTGGATTTTTTTTCAGATGTTTCTAGCTTCCTTCTCATATGTGTTTTAAGGTTAGAAAACTAATTTTTAAAAGTGCGAGTTTTTTGAGGAGGTGAACAGTTATCAACACTGCAGTTTTCTGTAAGTAGTTGCGTGGTTTTCAGTTTCATCAAGCAGATCTCTTCAGGTTACTGCTAAGAGTGTCTGGGTACTCAGTTTGATATGTGAGCCCCAAAGAAGCCATTCTAAGTAGTAGTTGAGGCTACATTAGAAGTCCTGTTTCATGTATTGCTACCATCACGTTGTGACAGGTAAGACAATACTGTCTTGGACGGTCAGCTCAGCCTAAGCCTGTGGTTAACCATTTGGCAGCTAGTACTAGACTGAAGTATCTTAAATGTGATCCAAGAGCTGATCTGGCCTGTTCTGAAGTGATAATGGGAGTCAAGGTTAGTGAGTTTTTCTGTCTCCCCAAAGCCTTCCTCTCTAAGTGAAATCAGGGCAGAAACCTCTGGGGTGTAATGGATTTCCACCTGTGCTTTTTAATACTTGTTTCAAGGGTATTTTGGTGAAAATGTCTTGTTTGTAAATTGAGGGGATACAAGACCAGACGTGCCAAAATTCACATGTGGATTCCCTATCAGTCATGTATGCTGGCTGGCAGCTCATCAAGTGCAGCGGAAAAGGGTACCATTCCTTCTGCAGTTTTCCCTGGAGATGCAGGGGATCTAAGTGGATTTAAGTGGATTTAAGTGGATTTAAGTGGAACGGGAAACGTCCTCTTCACTGTGTCCTCTTGTGAGGTCATTTCGGCTGGAGACATTTTAGCTCAAGGTCTCTGCTACGCTTATTAGCAGTCACTTGATTGCTTTGCTAGGTTGCAGCCTGTATCTTTTGTGATTCTGGTGCATAAATTTCTACACCTCCTCCTACTGGGCTGTGTGACAGGGACAGTAATTAGCACTAAACTCCAAGGCAATTTATTTTCATAAAATTAATAATAATGAAGATAATTTCATTTTTGAAAGTGGCTCTGTGAAAAGGCATCTCAGATCACTGCGTGGAGGTCTTGATTATACAGTGAAAAGGAGCTATTCACAGGAGGGAATATTAGCATAGCCACATTCCACTAAAAACACTCTTACTCTTGCCAAGTGGCTGTGCATAAAATCATACACATGCTGTGTTGATGTTATTAGCTTCCATCGTTCAAGCTGCTGCAGTCCCCTCTGTATACATCCATACTGAAGCATCATTATCTGCCAGGGAATAGGATCCCTAAACACTTTAAAGTGTGATGCATTTAGAAGAACACAAACCAAAATATGTCAAAATGCAGAGAAGCAGCCCTAGTGAATGGCTATTGGAATGATTTCTGTTTCCTATCTGTGGAAACTGAATTGACTGTCAGTAGAAAGGAACATTTAACTGGCTTTATTATATTAGCTTTTATTTCGGTTTCTTTTCTTTAAATTCCATGGTTCCATAATCAAAATCTGGAAGGGTGTTAAAGCAACTCGAAACATTATGGAATCCATGTGTAAATCTAAACCCAGGTCGAAAAATGAACCTCTTCTTTTCTTCCCAAGCAAAGTGGCCTGTGGCAGCTCATGCCACTGCAGCAGGTAGGAATAAATCACTGGACTAAACTGGTGACTGACAGACCCTTTAGCTCATGAGTTTGTGGTGCCTGAATGTCTTCCAGAGCAGAACATAATGGTTCAGGCATGCTGTGTTAGTCTTCTTAGAAAGCTGATCTCTGAGCATCCATCCCATAGGAGAGGAGGGAAGAAGTTTTTCCATTTAATGTTCCCATTCAACCAGACCCTGTCCACAGGGTCTCAAGCCCTTCATGTGTTAAAAGATCTGTGCTGGTTTGAGGGTAATTGGAATATTTTAATGGAAAAAATTAGATATAGTCTGTGAAAAGCAATGGTGATGTCTGCTGCACTCACAGACTTCCTGGGGTGTATAAAAACAAGGACACAAACATAGATAATGCAGTCTCTCTCTCTGGGAGCTGCTGTGTCTACTGGTCTTCTGCTGTGTAACTTAACTAACCACTTCTAACCCCCCTAGCTGGTCCTCCAAACTCACCTTGCACATAAGGCAAACCCTGGGGTAAGGTAAAGGGGTGGGAAGAAGGTGGAAGGGTGGTTGGGAGCCCCTCGTGGGGACTCTGTTTTCTGGGAGGGGGATTGTGTTTCAGTATTACCTTTCACTTGTATGTTTCTGTAACTATTCATGTATGTTGTGTAAATATCTGCTTGTATATTGTGCTAAGCTGTGAACACAAAGCTTCATGCTTTAACTTCCAACCAGCTGAGCCTAGTCTGGGTGATTTATTTGGGGGGTGGGGGCAGGTAACTCCCAAACCATAACAAGATCAAATCTCTGATTTTTTTGAAATGCAACAAGATAGGGAAATGGAATTAGATAGGGAAAAGCAATTACGTTTTGAAATGAAACTGGCTGGCTTGAGAGGGTTCGTTTCTTCCCCAGGCCCACTCTGGCTGGTGCTAAGCCTCTTCCCAAGCTCTGCCAGTTGCAGCCTTGTTGTCTCAATTCTCAGCCCTCAGGCTGACCCAGGGTCTTACTGCATTACAGTGTCTCAAAGAGCATCACCTTCCTTCACCCTTCTTCTGTTACCTCTTCCCAAGTCCCAGCATTCATATCTGGGCTAACTGGTGGAGATGCTGTGACTCAAGGCACAGAAGGTCAAGGTTAAGTTACTGGGAAGTTTTTACATTCGCTTTTTGTTTGTTTCAGCATAGGGGAAGCTATTGGCATCAAACAGTCAAAGGAAACCAAGGCTGCAAAATCCCCAAGTTTAGAATTGTTAAAACAATTTTTGTCCATTTAAAATGAATTGTGATACTATCTTGAGCCCTTCTTGAGAAAGACACATCTGAGAGGGAACCAGCCGAAACTGTGGAGTGGCTTTATGCATGATAATGTATTCTGCTTGTCACACAGGCTGCAGCGTGGCCAGCGTGGTGGAGAACACCGAGTGTGACAGGGAGGAAGGATATTAGAGCACAGTCTCCTTGTTGAGAATGTTGAGATTGAATTTTATCCAGTTTATAAGTTTGGGAGTAGTGATTTAAAACACTGAAACAAATATTGATGCTGTTTTCCTCTCTCTCCTTTTTTTTTGTTGTTTTGCGTTGGTGTTTTTGTTGTCATTTTTGCCTTGCAGCTTCAGCATTCAACGCTGACTTCCAGTTTGAAGTAAATTAAAACAGTGATTTTAGTGTTCACTCTGCTATAGAGAACTTAGAAAAATGGATCCTTAAGTATTTTAGATTGCACATTCTAATTTAAAAGGAAATTTATTCTTTCTCTGTCTTTCCTCTCCTCCTAGAAAATGAAGATAATGCTGTTGCCTCATTGGGATATGGACAGTTTTTTTTTTTAGTGGTTTACCTGATGTAGCCACAGGATTTGAAGAGTTGATCATGAAGCATTTCATATTCCAGAAATGAGTTGAACAGAGTGCAGTGAATGCACATGGATGGAAATATCTTCAATGGCATCAACATCATTTACATACTGGAGAGAGTAATAGGTCAAGGTAAAAGGTAAACAAGTGCTTGTCCAAAGATCATTGTCGAGCCCAATCTGTTAGTGAATAAAGGTATCTGTTTTGGCATAGTGTATTTCCAAAATTTAGAGTATTTATCTTACAGCTTTTTCTTTCTTTTGACAATGGTTTTAATATCCATGGTCCTTCAAAGCTTAATGAAAGGCTGGAGAGCTAGGTCACCATGAAAAATCTTCAAGGTGTTGCAGCAGCTTCAGTGAGATAAAATAAAAGTGCTTGTTACAGAGCGTTTCAACCTGATTCTTCAATTGAACCTATAGCTAATGTTTGTAAATGGCTCATTTGGAAAAATCAGGAGTTTAAGAAATATTTTTGCTATTTTTGTGGGTTTGGGGTTTGTTTATTTGTTTACACTAAAGCATATTGAAGATGCATTGGTATTTATAAGAAAATCCTGTATCTGGAGTAATAACAGGCTGTATGTTCTGGGGTTTGCCTGGTGTTTTAACCAGGTTGTTCATGTTAAGCTGAATTTTGATGAGACCAAATAATGAGAATTCAGCTAACCCTCAAGATGTGAAAGAGGTGTGAGTCAAGCAGAGTGTGCAGAATAGATTTGGCTTGTTCAAGGTGCAAAAAAATTACTGAAGTGGAGCTGTGTAACAATTTCCTGCTGAATACAGCTCGAACACAAGTTCTTCCTGTTGCTATGTTTAATAGGGCTGCTCAGAATGGTGACAGAATTATACAAATGTAAATGTGATGGAGAATCAAGAGGCTAGAGGAGCTCTCTACACATTAACTCCAGCACTACAGAGTCATGGAGCATTTGCCCTTCGAAGAGGAAAAACAGGGTGGGATATTATTGCTATAAGCTTTCCTTCCTCTGCAGAATTGCCAGATGCCATTGCATTATGGTCTACCATTTTAGGAGTGATATGAGGAAGCCTAGAGCAAATCCAGAACATCAGAGATGGAGGTAGGACATGCTACCCTGATGCTGACAAAGGTAGGCTGTGAAAGATTGAGGCTGAAGGCAAAAACCCATCTGTCCAGCTAAAGATGCTAACAGAGGGCTGTTTTGTTCCCATGGCTTGACTTTTATTCATGTATGCAGAGAAGTTAATGGTCAGGATGTGTAGCTGCACATTTGGCATGTTTCATGTGTTTATTATAAATTTAATGTGACTAAACTTTGTTATATTCTACTTGAGAATGCCTTCAGCATCTGATTAATTTTGATTACTTGGTACAAAAGTTTCCTGTAATATAACCCCCATTCTCATGTCCCAGATTCTCACTTATATGAATCTCTTGTATCATGAATTTTGTACAGATTCCTGACAAGGTCCCCTATGTCACTAAGCTTGTTAAGGCCTGTGCTGCTCCATGTGGTACATCAAAAATCAATTTCAGTCACATTTGACCATTGTGCAGATGGAACATTATTCATGCATTAGACTGTCTAAGTGGGGTAGAACAGAACCTTACATTTATTCCTTGCAATTGTATCTACATTTTTGCATTATATATGGTTCAGTAACCTTTTGTGGAAGACCAGAAGATGCCTCTGGAGGCAACAGAATGTGCATCAGAATTGATTTATACTGTAACATCTGTCAACTTTTCCCTAGGACCTAGTTGTGCCAGGATACACATGTCATCTTTTCTAATGACTTATCCAAAGACAGAGGCTGACTGTGGAAGGAAGGCTGCCCTGGGAATGAGTCTGAGGCTACTTCCTGCCGTTCTGCCCATGTGCACTTACTGGCTTGAGGATTTGTAACTTGAGTGCATTTTACTCACAGGCTTAATGTTTTTTCTCAAAGGATTTTTGGAAATAAGGCTTAGAGATGCTATTGTAGTGTTTGTATACATGCAATTTGAAAATAGCCAGAAGGTCATCGTTTTCCTGCCCTATGAAGTCTGCTGAAATGTAAAAGAAATCCTAAGCCCGGTGTCCATCCTTTTCCTCTCTGCCTGACAAAGAGAAAAGCAGGCACAGGAGGGCTTCCAGTAGCCTGTTTTATAGCACTGCTCAGGGCATGGACTTGAAAACAGTCTCTTGCATCTCATGTGAGCATTTTACCTGCATGGAGCTTGCCCCGTTCTGTCTGAGTACAATGTGGCATGCCAGGTAAGTGACAGCCAGGCACTCAGAGGACTTTCCTGAGCTACCAAAAATCTAAAGCTTCTGATTCTTTCATGCACTTTTACACCTATTACCTCTTTATTCTGTGGTTATTTTCTTTGATAATTTGTCTGGAATGTCCACCCTACCTTCAGAATCCTCCCTTAGAAAACTCTAGATAATGAAACACCCTTTACTATAAAACAATCATGTTTTAGCTGGTAAGCTTGATCAAGGACAGGGAATTGGAAAATGGAGCAGATCCACAACCCTTCAAAGAATCAGAGTGGTAGGGGTTTGAAAGGACCTCTGGATATCATTCAGTCCAGCTTTACAGAGGAACCGTGTCTTCACTGTGTTAGAAAGATAAAGACTGATGTCTTCCTGAGAAGTGTTTTGTATTAAAATAATTAATATTTGCATTATTATATGTCTTTTAGGAAAACCAGACTTTGCTACCATATGTGGGGGACCTGTGTGATCCTTGAACTGCTTCAGTCAGTCTGTGACGCAATCAGCTGGTTGCCTGTGAGTATGGTGTAAATACATCATTTTGTCATGGGAGGTCTGGTTCATCCTTTTTTGTGCTTGGGGTGATCAGTAGCTGTGCCATGGCAGCCACGAATTAAGTGTATGAAGGAACAGGCATTTCCCTTTTTCTGACAGGAGAACTGAAACTAGAGAAGTCTTGTTTTAGTCCGTCTCAAAATGTGTTTAGTCCTATTGGTAACTAAAGTTGCAAACTGTAAACCTGCATTTTATTATGATTACTGTTTGGAACTTAAATTACTTTGGTTCTTATTAGTTAGCCAAATAATAATTTTCTGAGGTTACAAATAATGTATTCATATAAAGGTAAAAAGCAAACTTTGAGTGTCTTCAAAGATGGGTGCGACCTGTTTGTCTTCAGACTCTAGTTCTGCCTGTTTGCGATACTGACCCAGTTCAAGAGGCTGGCTTTGTGTTGAAGTGATTTAGGTGTGACAGAGTCTTCTGTTTTCCTGTTTATCTCTCACTTGTAAGTGAAAATACACTGTGCCACTTGCATGTTTACAGGTGACTTGCACAACACTGCAGTTTGGCGATTGACCACAGTGCTGCTCGTAGGTGTTTGTAACGAGGCGAGGTGAAGCTGCTCCTCCACCTGAGCTCCGCTGGCTGCCCCACAGGCAGATCACCTGGCTGCCTTCTGCCTGCGGACCATGTTCTCAATACTCTTACGTTCATCAGGTCAGTAGAGGAAATCTGATATGTGGAGCTAATTAGCTTGATTAGTGGGGTTACCTAGAATGTGAGGCCTGTCCTCACTCTCATGCAGAGCAGAGCAAACGTAAAGGAAGCTGAAAGCTGCCCTAGCACTAGAGACCACCCAGGATTAGGCAATATCACCTGAAATAGGGCAGGGTGAGTGATGGGAGCAAGGATAAGCCTTTTCCCCAGGAATCCTGTTTGCTTTGTGCAGTGCAGTACTGAGATGCTTAAAAACCATGGTGCTGCCAGTTACCCCACAGCCCTGCACTGCACTTCTATCAGTTTCTAGGAGTTCCCATAGTCTGTGAAAACTTGAGCAAAAAAACATGCTGTATGAGATCTGCCAACTTCCTTCATTCTTGAATGGTTGTTCATTTTGGAAATGGGAGCAGCACAGGAGCATGATAGGCTCTCTTCTGTAAGCAAAATCAAACCCCAGGTATTGCCAACAAGCAGGAACATTTACACTTTGCTCGTCTTTGTGGAACATTTCATTTACAGTTTTGCAAACAGCTGGCCAATGCAATCTAGTAGTAGGTAATTTAGTGGAAACTGGTTTGCAGATTTGGGGCCAGAGAGCTGTAGGTTGCTCAGTACTAGCTCAAGGTCTGTGGAAAGTGTATCTATTGATGGGTTTATAGCTTTTAAAATCTGTTTATTATTGCTCTCTGCAGGCATACTGTTTTTGTCCTTTGCTCAGAGCTGAAATGTACAGAAAATAACATTTAAGAAAAACATTGTGATTTTCTCTCTTAAGACTCCACAATTTGAATGAGTAAGGGTGCCACATTATCCTCAAAAGATCAATGGGATCAGAATATTGCATGAAGCTGTGTCAGTTCTTACACACTGACTTACCATTAACTTTCTGCTCCGGCTGTATTGTGTTTAAATCTTCAAACCAGAGCTGTGGGTATAATGCCTTTTGTTGTTTTGGTCAAGGGAGAGGATTTTTTTCTGCAAACATTCCAAAAAAACTCTTTGTGGCTGCCAGGGCAAGTATTCTGTCTGGCATTTGTGAGTTAATGAGAGAGCTGCCTTAGCTTTATAGCTGGATTTCAAAATACAGAATCTGGAGAAGAATGTTGCAAATGTAACATTACCCAAGCCTCTCTTAATGAGAATTTACATAAGGAATGACCCAGTGGAATTGCAGCACTGTGTAGTGCTGCCATTTAGGAGAATGGAATCGTGTGTCGAGCCCAGAGCAACTTAAAAGTAGGGATTTGAAGCTTTTGGTCTCAGGGGACAAACTAAGTGCTTTTCTGTTTCTCAAGCTGTTCGCTGGTGGCTGAAGTAGCCTTCTATAGATAGCTCCTAATAGAGGGACTAGGATTATTAGGGGATGCCTAATATACTGAAAAAAGACAGGCAGTATTGGCAGTATTTTTCAATCAGTAAAGAAGTAATCACAAGACAGATGCACTTTTAAAGGACAATAGTAATTATAAAACCCCACAAGAGTATGAAAAGCAACAGCTTGTGTTGGAACATTCAGGATTCCTAGGTGATGGCTAATTTAACTACTAGGTAGGTATATTGGCACTTAACCTTCTGAGAGCTTCCTACTCCTGGTATTGGCTGTATTAGATCTGCCCTATCTGTCCTCATATGTAGAAACCAACTGGAAGATACCCTAGTGTGAGAGAACAAGGTCCAAGCACTCTCCCAGCTGTCCTGGGATTCCAGATCTGTATTGCTATGGGGCCCCTCTGCAGCCTTTGAGGTGGAAGGGGGATGGGAGAGGAATCATATTCTTCCAGTTCCGAGTCTCACTGTTGGCTGTGCACAACACCTGCGTTTTCTTTTAACTCTACAGTTAGATGTCAGAAACACAGAATTGTAGAATGTCAGGGGCATGAAGGGACCTCGAAAGCTCATCTGGTCCAACCTCCCTGCCAAAGCAGGATCACCCAGAGCAGATCACACAGGAACACATCCAGACGGTTCTTGAATATCTCCAGAGAAGGAGACTCCACAACCCCCCTGGGCAGCCTGTGCCAGGGCTCTGTCACCCTCACAGGGAAAAAAAATTCCTCCTCAGGTTCACATGGAACCTCCTATGCCTCAGCTTCCACCCATTGCCCCTTGTCCTGTCACTGGGCATCACCCAGCAGAGCCTGGCTCCAGCCTCCTGGCACTCCCCCTGCACATGTTTATAAACATAAGTGAGGTCACCTCTTAGTCTCCTCCTCTCCAAGCTCCCAGCCCCAGCTCCCTCAGGCTCTCATAAGGAAGATGTTCAACTTCCTTCATCACCTTTGTGACTCTGTGCTGGACTCTCTCAAGCAGCTCCTGTCCTTCTTGAGCTGGGGGGCCCAAAACTGGACACAACTCCAGATGAGGCCACACCAGGGCAGAGCAGAGGGGCAAGAGAACCTCTCTTGACCTACTAACCACAGCCCTTCTAATCCACCCCAGAATGGCACTGGCCCTCCTGGCCACCAGAGCACACTGCTGGCTCATGCCCATCCTGCCATCCACCAGGACTCCCGAGTCCCTCTCCCCTTCACTACTCTCCAGCAGGTCAGTCCCCAACCTATCCCAATCCCTGGGGTTGTTCTTTCGCAGGTGCACGGCTCTATACGCTTGCCCCTCCTGAACTTCATTCTGTTTCTCCCTGCCCAACTCTCAGCCTAAATCTCTCTGAATGGCAGCACAGCTCTCCACTGTGGCGTCCACTCCACCCCGCTTGGTGTGCCCTCATCCAGGTCATTGATGAACACATTGAATAATACTGGTCCCAGTACTGAGCCCTGGGTAACTCCACTTGGTGCAGGCCTCCAGCTAGACTCTGCCCATTGACCACAGCTCTCTGGCTTCTTTCCTTTAACCAGTTTCCAGAAGTCTGCTGAGTGTCTCTAAGTTTAGCAGTGTCTCACTTCTGTTGCCAGCTGATGAAACAATTGCTGTGTTAATTGCTTTAGGAGAAAAGGTGAAAATGAAGACTAGGATAAAATGTAAAACATTATCTCAAACTTACCTCTTTTGACATGTGTCTATCCATATAAAACTTAAAACATGAAACTGATCTATATCTGTGTGTGTGTGTGTATGTGTGTGTGTGAGTATATGCACATATATATGTACGTACACACACACACATATATATATATATATATCTACATGCACAAAATACTTCTTGGTGTGGAGTACTTTCTAGGTTAGTAGGTTTCAGTGGTGCTAATTGCAGTGATGCTGCAATATATCACTATCACTGCTGCTGGGAATGCTTTCCCAGGCACAATGAGGGTCAGTGTTGTATGCTGATACATTTCATCTATACTTTCTAAGTTCAGTGTGGACATATAATCAGAATTTAATTTAGTTTTTCTCATGCCATGAACTTCTTAGAGGTATATTTATGAAAATTGCAGACTTTTTAAATCCAAGAGTTAAGCAAAAGAGAGATTTATTACCTCAGAAAGCTTTACAAGTCACAAGTAATTGTCCAGCACCCCTCTGAAATAGGTTCATAGGAAAATGTGTATCCTCCTCCTTGTAGGAGTGAAGATTTCCTCAGGGCTAGAAGCTGTGATTGGGATCAGAGAGATTGCTGAGTAGTTTGTGATTTCAGCCGGACACCCGGGCTGTGACAATACCTACAGGGTCTCCCTTGGCTGCTACTCCTGGAATTGCTGTCCCTGGATGCTATTTCTCAGGGAATGATAATCGCGGTTTACAGCTTTGGCTGGCGCAGAAACAAGCTTGCTGGGCAAATTCCCTTCTTTAATCTGTCCAACGTCTCACTTGCAGGCACAAATTGTGATTGAATGATGTAGTTCAGATTGTTTCTAGTGAAAATGCCACTTCCATAACTTGTTCTATGACATACTTCTATTTCTGATCGCAAGTGTCAAATGTTTTCTAGTACTTGGAGGGGAAAAAAAAAAATCTTCATTTCAGTGAATGTGTCAAATGTTTTTTAGTACTTGGAGGGGGAAAAAAAAATCTTCATTTCAATGAATGTGGCTGCTTCACGCAACTGCATGTTGTAAGGCCTCCTAGTTAGCTGACTTGTGAAGATTGAAGAGAGGACCAAACTTTCATTTCTTTCTGCTTCTGGGGAAGTTAAAAGTCATACTTTTACCAAGGTTAAGGGAAAAAGGTTTTGATCCACAGGAATCAGGGGTCTGTACCTGACATCTTCAGTCCACAGGATTTCTGCTATGAGCTGGGATTTTACCAGGTTCTCCTGAGGCTCACTGAAACCTGTGACCCATCCCTTTCCTGCAGAGAGTTTCTGGGCCTTTTGTCTTCATCAACGTTTGCACATGGAGCCACTGATAAGAGATCAGATTAACTGTTTTGGAAATTCAAAGATAGTTCATTGTCTCCTTTCTTCTGGCCATGCAAAAACTGTTGTCACCTTAATTAGTGCTGTATTTGGTGAACCTAGACCTTAACAAGTACAGTCTGTGAAGATCACTGCTGAGTTTTACTCGAGCTTCCCTCTGGCAGGAGAAGGTTTATAGCTGTTTGTCAACGTATTTGAAAGATTATTGCGGCTTATGCCTTGCAAAAACGTAACATTTGCCTGCATCAGTGACTAAATTACCCTCTATTATACCACATTCCATAAAATGACAAAGTTCAACAATGAAAAAATGCAATAAAGAAGGTACTTCAGGATTCCCCTGACTGTGGGGAGCTAGAAGTACTTAGTAATGCTTGAATGGCCATATCCAGTGGTGGGTGGGCGAGAGGAGCTGCAGCCTGTTCCTGGGAAATCATCCTCTGTAGATGGTTCTGTGGAAAGTGTCTCTCCTTTTCTGGTTTTCCAGGTGATGACAGAAGCCAGTCATGACACTGAGCTGTAAAAGAAGTGGGAAGAAAAATCTGTTCAAAAGTGAGCAAATAACAAACAAATGCCAAGAGAAACAGATTTTGTGAAAAGTTACCCTTGGAAGAATAAATTTTGCCCAAGCTTTAATGCTGGGAGGACAAGGGTGAGCTATTACATGTGTGTAGCTAAGCAGCATCCAGAAGAGGTGTGAAGAAGGCATAGTCACTAGTGAGGGGTGGTTGCTGCCAGATGACCGTGCGGGTTAAGACAGTTGGAAAAGCAATATATTGATGAGTGGCAGTGCTGGTCTGATGGTAATTCAGTTGCCTTCTTGATCTTGTTAAAAGACAACAGTTTGAATTTACATGAATTTCTTACCTTTCTATACCTACAATATAACTTTTTTTTTTTTTGTGGCACAGGTGGTTCAACTGAAGGTGGGATTCAAGAAGGGTTCTTCTTCTAAGGTGTATTTCTGTGACCCATGAGTTCCCTCTAGCACATTCAAGGAGAGCATACACATCTCTTTTTACACCCACCAGCAATGTGTGCCAATGCTTCTTTGTGAAGTGCAAATTGTACTACAGAATGCAGAACAGGGAAAACACTAATAAATTCTCCTCATCACTTTCGCTTGAAGATCCTCTATAGATCTTACATTTTAATCATACAAAAGATTAGACTTGCTGTTTTCATCACTGATAAGAGTAATCCTGTTTATTAAAGCTGCTCTTCGTGTGCCTGTGAAGATGGTACCGTGGGCATAGCACCAACACAAACTGAGCTTTCCTAATGCTCTCTTTTTGCCTGCTACAATGAAGTAATTTCACTATGGAATGTCCTTCTCTGAACCAGACCAAGTACTCACACAATTTTGCTTCTATAGTACTGTGGCACGTTCTTCACCAGTTGCTGTTTTACCAGAACTTTTAGAAACATTAAAAGCTTTTTCTTTTCTCTGAAAAATGGTGGAGTTTTATTATTATTGCACTAATCTTTTGGTGTATTTGCAAATCCTCTGCTACGTTTGTGGTGATTATTAGTAGTGGGTGTTCTTCTGTGTGCCAGACAGATAACTTTCCAATGTATGACTTTTTAGGTGTCGGACAATGCTTCTCTGACTGCCTCATGTTGCTTTGAATTAACTTCAAATTTTTAAATCAAGGGCTTGAGACTGGCTGCCCTTACATAAGCTAATCACTGATGAAGCTGCCATTGATTAAGTGTTAGGCTTTCATTGATTGCACAGTTATGGTTCCACAGGAAGATTTCAAACTTTATTTGTGTAGTATTTTTAGATCATAAAAGAACATTTTGTGTGCTGTTTGTGTTATGACATGAATTCCAGATGTAAATCAGGAACAGGAAGTAACTTTTTCCCCAAGAACTTTTATAAGGTTTATTCCTGATTTTCTAAAATTAACATTTCTTGTGCTGTTCTCTTAAAAGAGCATTATAAAGGGAGTAGGTTGGTGCTGCTATGACTCTGTTCTGTAAATAGCTCTCAGTTCCAAGCCCTCTGGACAGATCCTTTCCCTCCAGCATCTCAACCTGACCACAGTGCTCTGGGTGCAGCTGTGCAGGCAGGGTGGTGAGCCAGACTGCCCTACCATGTCCACCTGGGGATCTCAGAACGGGTGATCACCATGTGGCTGGCACTTGCAAAGGAAGGAACGAAGCGCAGCAAGGAAATGTTTTGCTGCAGAAGTGAAAAAGCAGCCCACGATGCACCCAGTACAGCTTCTGATTTGGGATGGGGCTCCCCTGCCATCAGGAAGGCAGCTAGGAGGAGGTACAAATATGTGCAGAGGTCACATCTCCTTAGGTGAAGCTCCCCTCTCCAGTTCCTTTTATGAGAAGCAGCCTTTCTGAATGTCTTGCTGGCCATAATGTTCCACCCTGATCCAGTCAAGACTCCTTTAGCAGAGGGTTGGGCTGCAGGTCCCTTCCAATCCCACTGTTCTGTGACCCTGTGATATGTTCTCCTCCGTGGATGCCAGCTTAACTTTCTGAAAAGTACAGCATTGCAGGACTGCTGTGCTGAGAAAGCCAGCAGGTGAGCTTTTCCCCCTCTCTAACCAGGTTAAGCCAAGAAACCCCCTGTCACATGCCTCCCACCTCTGGGTTCCATCTGGCTATGTCTGCACTCTCCATTCCTGGACCTTGCCTTTTTTTGGCTGTTTTATCCAGTTAATTATTTTGCAGCCCCCTGGCTATATCCCTGGCTCTTTGTGAACCCATACTCCAACAGAAGGCCAAGATTTCTTTTCAGCAGAGCAAAAAAGGTTGTGTCACTAATATATGCAGGATACATACTAGCTACTGACATATACTCATAGGGAATGGGGTCTAGGATCCCATCTGAAAGTTGCAAAATGGAACTTGGTTTCTGCCATTTCATTTTCTTCTTCACTTTCATTACAAAAATTCTGCTGGCTTTTTGAGATTATTCCTGTCTTTTGACTTGTGGGAGGGAGCAGAGCTCTCCGGTGTGCCTATTGCTTGACATTAGATGTTATAGGTAGACTGCCTCATTAGTGCACTTTCCTAAAGGGATTCGAATATTTTAAGCTCTGTTCTGGTTTAAACACTGTTTTATTCTGATCCAGTTCTGCTCTGACAAGTGAGCCTTAAAGCTGGTGTAGCTGTGCTGGCTGCTTGAATTCTAGCCCTTGACTTCTGTACAGCACTTTTCTTCTTCAGTTGTGTCAGTATTAGATCTTTCACAGCTTAGACTGAACTGCAAGCTGCCCCAAGAATTGCAGCTGAACCAGACTGGGAGTAGGGTGATGGCAGGCTCCTGGAAAATGCAGGATGCTCTTTCCCCCTTCTCCAAAGCCACGCATTCTGGGCTACCTGTGGCATCTCATCCTTCTTCTGGTGATGTCTTTGCTGAAGCTCCACCAGCAAGTCTCAAATACCACTACCTAAAAAAGCTACAGTATTTTTTGTTGTTGTTGTTGTTTTTTAATCTACTTAGCCTGTCACACTTTTGCTTTTCAGCAGGTGGCCTTTTCTCAGAGTGCAGTAACAGAGAGCCCTTACCTGAACCCACACATGTTCTTGAACGTCATAGAAAGGGTCATTTGACAGTTTGGATCTGGGGGATGTCCTATGGATGTGTTTCAGAAGTGATTTTAGAAATCATGCCTTTGCCTGGTATTTGAGCCCATTGCTACTGTCTGTGGGCATTGAATTCCACTGTGGCTTACCTTGAGGCATGCTTTTTGGTTTTCCTCTCAGGCAGGAATATATGGCCAGTGGTCAGAAGGACAGTCAAGCTGTTTAGCAGTAGTTAGCAGTGATGTGGTGTGGGTGTCCGGGATCACATTTTGGTTATTTGGGGCTCTCAGTGGCTTTCGTTGGGTGGTGACATGGCCAGGACCATGTCCAGTTGGGTGATGGTTACCCAGGTAATCAGCTGGTAATGAAAGGGGCTGAGGTAGGTAGAGCCATAGCAGTGGACAGCGCAGCGTGCAGGAGTGAGAAGGTACAGCTGTGGGCTTTCTTCTGGGGCAAGAAAGATCAGCACTGACATGGAGTTAGGAGGAAACAAATTCAGGTGTTGGTTTGTGGAAGTTAAATAACTAATGAGCAGCTCTCAGCCACTTGCATTTTATCATGAAAGAACAGATTTAATATTAATTGGGTTGACTTAAACTCTTTTAATTCATAATTTATGATAGAACTTTATAGTTAACACCTGTATAAAGCAGAGAGTGGCAGAGGCTTATGGATTTTAGAAAAATGTGTTTTGGTAAATAGTGTGGAGCAACTCTCATTGCAAATAACAAAGATACTCAGATAAGAGAATAGACTATTCCTGTTATCATTTTACTGCCTATACTTTCCCCAGTAAAGCTGATACGAAATGACAATTTTATTGTAGTCTTCTGCACGAAATTTTAGTGCTGTAATTTGTGGTGCGGTTATAAGCTTGTGACTGAGTGTCTTTTGCCTGGAAGAAAGTGAACCTGTTTATATGGATATAATTGCAATAGTATTTTAATTTTTTTTCTTCTCCATATGAACTTATTGGCTTTGGCAGATTGTTAATTTTGCTTCCAGGGTGTGCAATGTAGTTTAAAGAAAACGTTTTTATTGAAACTGTTACCATCTGAATCTGGCACGTGAGGCCAGTGGCTCACTTTTCTTCTTAAAGTAGTTACACTCCAGGTCTGAATTACTGATTGGCAAGAAAGATGTCTAAATAGATTAACAACTTTATTATTAAAATATATATAGAGGAAAGTTTAAGAAGGAGAGACTATACTTTGCCAGATGTGATTATAGAAGAGAGGCATTAATTGTCTCTCATAAACTGGAATCTAGCAGCTTTAGAAGACAATTCTGACCTAAGCAGTGAATACTGCAGTACTGAATTGTTAGCATCATAAAACACTTTATTGGGTAAGGAAAAGCTGGGCAGAACTAGAGGGAGAGGTCATCTGGAATGCTGAATCCTTTCGCTTGTTTCCTAGTGTGTTTGCAATGCGGCGTGCAGCCTGTGCCGACAGAGAGGCCGTGTGAGGGAGCAGGTGAGACTAAGGCTATTGCACACCTCCCACACATGAAGGAGAAGATTTATGCTTAGAAACGAAACCTTTAATGTTACCTTCTCAGTCATGAATGCTTAAACAAGTAATCTGCTTGTATGTAAGTAGCTGGAGTGCTCAACATATATATTCTTATAGCTTTCTCAATCTACACAGAGTTCTTAAGTATTCCACAGTACTTAGTGAAGCTAGTTTCAGAGTGGGGTATATTAAAAATAAATGTTAGTGTTTCAAGAAAATGTGGATGGTTTAAAGGTGATTTGTGGTCTCTTTCCTTTAAATAATGAGAATCATGTACTGCAGGACAAGTTTGGGAAGTATGAAAGCACTTTACAAAGGAAAGAAATTGAGTATGGTGTAAAATATTAAAGCTTTATACTGACAGATCTGTTTTTATTTAAATTTTTATTTTATTTTTTTCTTTGAACTAACAACAAGAGACACAGACTGTTGGCACATAAACGATGCTGTGCTGAATGAGTGGCTACTTAACCCTATAACTGTCAGACACTATTATTTTCAATGTCAAGCTCTATGCAAGGTATTCTGTTCTTCAAATGAAAATGGTCACATTTCTGTTCTTTTATACATTTTATTCCACAGCTACATGTGATATCTAGCCTGGCTCAGCAGGGAATGCTGAATTTGGCTCTAAACCTGCTTGCAACATGAAGCAGCATCATGTTTTGGGTTACCTTGAAAGCTCAAGCACCAGTGCCTGGAGCACTGCCATTGTTGTTCTTTGCTCCAGCTTTAAAGTCTATCAACGTCTGAAGCAGATGTGCCACTGCCCTGGTAATAGCAGTGTGTAAAGGCAAGAGCTTGCAGTGTGTTAGATTCTGCGTTCACAGCCTATATTTAACTGTTAAAGTTAATTTGAGGACACATTGGTATTTTAAACTAGGGACAAACGTCCTGTCACAAAAGGCTTGTGCATTGCTCTTGCTGCCCTTTTTTTCCATGGCTGACCAGGTAAGCTTGGGAGCTGGTGAAGAGAGGCTTTTGTACAAAGTCAGTCCCTCCCTGTTCTCCATACCTGACCTGCTCTTCTTCAACCTATTAACAGAACCAGCAGGGAAAAAATATGAGAAGTGGTTACTGTACTTGAGGTGGGGCCAGGATGTGCTTTGCTATGTTTTGAAAATAGACTTACTTGGTGAGGTGGTGAGATGCTCTGCAGGTCCTGCAAAAGCTTGGTGAGGTGGTGAGATGCTCTACAGGTCCTGCAAAAGCTTGGTGAGGTGTTGAGATGCTCTGCAGGTCCTGCAAAAGCTCGGTGAGGTGGTGAGATGCTCTGCAGGTCCTGCAAAAGCTCGGTGAGGTGGTGAGATGCTCTGCAGGTCCTGCAAAAGCGGAGCCCTGGTAGTCATGTGTTGCGTCTGAACAGCAGAAAGGGAGAAAGCAGGTGTTGAGCAGCAATGGTTAGCATATGTGTACCAGCTGGAGAGGCGTTGAGCAGCAGCTCACACAGAGGTGTCCAAGCCCTGCCAGAGGATCTGTTAGAACCTGCCATGTGAAACATTACAGGTGATGTAGACCACAGTGGAATGGGAAGAGCTTCAGATACCGAATGGCCTGGTCAAAGCCACTGCAGTTTGTTTGCCAGGGCAGCTGTGCACAGCTCTGCAGCATGGCAGAAGCATTTCTCAGGTAATTTTGTGAGGCAAAGGAGTGCTTCTCTGCGCGCTGTGCAGTGCAGCCTTACGGTCTGAGTGCTTTTGTCACTCCTGCCACTTACCGTTTTTCTTTAAGCATTGCTTGTAGCAGGAGTCGAAACACGAGGTGTAGTGATCTGGTGTTAGGGGTACTGGGGTTTTGGAAAGGGAGAAAGGCTGCACTATATGGCATTCATTAGTGTCCACTCAGATAACGGCAGAAGCACTGGCTGCTGGTTGGCCTTGAGATGTGAAATCTACATCTTCCTTCTCCCAGTGTAATTAACTGTTAAAACATGAAGAGAGGTCTCGCTGGTACTCAGAGGAGATGTAGAACTTGGGTAGAGGAGCTAGTGTACTTCCTGCCAGTCTCTGCCTCAGATGGTGACTGGCAGCTGGTGGCACAGCCAGCAGCAACGTGAAGCCTTGCAGCAGCTTTCACAGGGTGTTGCAGAGGGTTAAGTAAAGATAACGACTGTGCATTCTGCTGTGGGTGCTTTGGGAGGCTTCTGCACACTGAGAAGGAGGCTGTAGTTGTGAGGCGCTTAATCCTCCTTCTAAGGGAATCTGCCAGCAAGAGCTTCTATAGCACAGCTTCAATTTTGTACTGGTGCTGAGTTTCATGTCTGATTTTCCCAGTAATAGGTCATTTTGTTCCAGCCGTGGTAAGCACAAAGTTTTTTTTTATTGTGTTAGGGATGCAAGGCAAACTTCCCTACAAATGGAACTGACTGGTGTTTAAAATCTGGTGTGAGGGAGTTGAATTTTCATAGTTTAATTAGTGTCAGCAGGTTGCCAATTAATTAATGAAATTCTTTTGTGCTATATCCTGCTGTATTTAATTAGCGTGGGTCTAGAGTAGAGAAGGGAAGGCTATTGTCTAAACATGCCTAGATGTGGAGGCTCTTCTCAGAAATAGTGCTTTGCACCTTGTTCAGCAGCTTGGGTTTCTTTCCTTTCCAATTCTGAATTCTTCACATTCTTCACAGGAGCACAGTGTGTTCTGTCAGCAGGTAAGTGACCAGCAAGGTTTTTAGGTTTGTGACATAACATGGAAGTGTTTCTGCTACAGTACTGTAGATAAACCCTTGGGGTTCGTTTGGCAAAACCCCAGTGCGGTTAAGTAAAACTGTTAAGATCCAAGATAGGTGCTGATGTAGTCCAACCTAAGGGTAGGGCAGTTTAGAAGAGGACTGTATCCAATTGCAACAGGGCAGGCCAGGCCTTTATTTTGTTTTTTTAATTTAAGAGACTTGAAAATGTATAATGCAGCAATAATGATGTATAACTTAGCAATAATGGGCCATTTCCAGTAACAGAGCCTGTATCTCCTGATAGAGACAACTTCTAGTCTCTCTTCATAGTTCAGAGTTGGTTCTGCAGTTGCTCCCAGCACACCTGTATTAAAAACAGCGAGTTCTCTCAGCTTTGTTTAAAACAGAAGATGTTTTTGTAAACAGGAAGAAAATAAAATGAAACTTTATTCTTGGTAATAGACCTAAGAGTTGTAGATGATCAGAGTCATCTTTCTATTCCTCACCTTCCAACTCATGGACAAATACAAGCACCCGTTATCTGCATTTTACTATTTCTTTCCAACTTCAGCATCTCTTATGGTTATTCTAAACCACCACGAATGGCAGGGCTTTGGAAACAAATGTGGAAGATTTCAGCATGTCAGCAGATAAAATCTTCCAGACATTAACAAAAGGCAATGCACCATCATGTCAGAATTTAGTACTTGAGAGACAGCTTCAGGTGCAAGAGCTTTTAATTCCACTTTTATTGAAAAGTGATAAAGAAAATAGCTATGAGCAAAGATACAACTCTGTACTTACAGGAAGTTATATTTAAGGTGTACCTTTAGTTACTCCCTTTCTCAGACTTAACTGTGAGTCACCACCCTCTGAACTGCAAAGCAGTAAGTAAGATACTTATCCAACTGACTGCTTTCAGCAGCAAAACTGAGCTTTTGATTTGACAACCAGGACATAAATAGTTTCAGACTAGAACTCAGGTATGAAGTCTGGACCCAAATCTGCCTGTGTCTAGTTATAGGTGCATGGAGAGATACCAAAATTCAGTTTCATAAGAACGGAATTTTTTTTTTCTCAGTAAAACTGAGAAAAAGAGTGGAGAACACCTTCATGTATCAATGTTAATCCCTTTAGGATTATGCTAACACATTATTGTCTAAAAAGTGTGTGCACAGATGGGAGCAGCTATTAACTGTCTGCATTTTGTGCTCATCTTGTCAGTTCATCATCGAGTTCTTTGGACATCTCCATCCAGGTACACCCAAACTGCAGTCATTGCAAGTTTTATACTCATCTTGGCAAAGCCTCCCCCCCAAGCAGCATAACAGCTCCAGCTAACTAGAAAATATTTCATGTTAAACTTCTGATCTTTTACATTAAACAATACAAGCATTTAAGATATTGTTTATATCTCTTAGCTGGGAAGAATACTAGAAGGAACACCCTGCATGTCTGGATCCAGTTTCCTGCTGGTGCAGTCAGGCATAGGAAAGCGATTGTAAAATAAATCAATCAAGTTACATCTCCAAAGCAGTTAGTGTCTTTCTGTTGACTGCTGCTTCAGAATGCTGGGATGCTGCTCAGGAGCGCCGCAGTCCAAAGAACTTCCATTTCATTTCAGTTTACTCATTGACCTTCACAGATCTGACTGCATTCACCAGGATCACTCCAGTTCTTGCTTTATGATATCACAGAATTGTCAGAGTTGGAAGGGACCTCAAGGATCAGCCAGTTCCAACTCACCTGCCATGGGCAGGGACTCCTCACAACAGATTAGGTTGCACAGAGCCATATCCAACCTGGCTGTAAAAACTTCCAGGGATGAGGCTTCCACCACCTCCCTGGGCAATCTGTGTCAGTGTCTCACTGCCCTCATGGTGAAGAACTCCTTCCTAACGTCTGTTCTAAACCTGCCCTCCTCTAGCTTAGATCCATTCCCTCCAGTCCTATCATTACCCTGATGGCTTTAGAAGGAGAAATACTTTTGCAATCATACAACTCTGTGTATCTATCTGCCTACCTAAAACTGAGGAAGGAGGAGCTGTGAAATGCCTGCCCACCCAGAGGCACTGAGATAAGGAAACAATAGCTCTGCTCTTACAGAGACCCTGAGTGCTGGAGACATCAAGATAGAGACTTTTCAGTATGCACTGTAATTGTATGCATAGCTGTGACAGCTTCTGGAGTTCACTGTTGGCTTGCACCTTATTTCTCTAAGCTTTGGTATTTTGTCCTCATGGTGAACATTAAATGGCAGCACATACTGACAGAAATTTGAACATGTCATTAGTAGTGCTCTTAAAGAGATCTTATGACATGTTGTCAGGCAAACTAAGTAAAACCAAACTTGGAAAATGGTAACAGGGTTCAGGTTATCTTTAGTATATGAAAATGCAAATTCAAGAGCTTGCCTTTAAAGAATGCAGTAAGAGTCTTCCATTAGTAAGATTAAACTCACATTGTATGTACAAGTTGAAATGATGCCACAGGTAGTAGAGTTTTAAACCAAATGAGGTGGCAAGTGGGCCCTCTTTCTACAGTCTCTGTGGTGTTGACAACCAGCTGATAAATTGGACCTTCAATGGTAAACTACATGGTTCCTCTGCATGTCCTGTATACATTCTGTGCAAAAGTAGGAATTGACAAAGTCTCTAAGTGCTGTCAGATGACTTCTGATTTTTCTACCTGATGGAGTGGTTTTCTTCCTCCAAAATATAAAATCCCCTTCCCCAATGCTCTACAACCCATACTGTTCTGTCTTTCAGTTCCAGCTCTACCACGTTTCTCTTTTACTGTTCCCGATGAGAATCAAGCTGTCAGAGTTTGCAAATACACCTGACCAAAAAATAATAAAAAAAACAAAAACAGAAAAACGTATAGAAAGCTATAGAAAGACACCCTACAGAAAAAAAGTTGGTCATGACAATCACATCTTGACTCTGACCAAATGACCCACACAAGAGGCAGTTTGCATTCATATTAAGGACTCAAAGTGTTTCAAACCACAGAAAGTTGCAGTTCTATCATCTGCACTGGCATAGTATGAAAAGTGAAAGTGCTCTGCCCTTGTTCTGAAGTGCTGTCTGCCAAAGATGGTGCTGGTAGCTAGCGGAAGTAAAGCTGCTGAACTCTGCTGCTCCCTTATTTTCTTAGCCTAGATGCTTCACCAGTGTGCAGTCTCCTGTTCAGTTTCTTTATGGAGGAGGAGAGAGGGATGAAGTTCCTGTGGTTCCCTTGAGGCAGGAAGAACTGAACAAGAACAGTGCCTTTGTCTGCTCTTCCAGGCTGCTTCTGGTCAGGATGTTGCCCAGCATCTAGTTTCTCATGCACCTCCTTGATTCTTTGTGATCTTCAGCGTCCTACAGCTTTCTGCTCAAAGGTTTTCATGTTCTTCACACAACCTTCCTCAGCTGCACCTCCCCTGGTTCAGATCCCTGTCGTGATCATCTGTGGCATGTGGGGATTTTAATGACACGTGTTTGTGTGCAAGTGTTTGATCAAATTTCTTCTGTGCTTGCTTTTCCAAAAGAGGCCAAGAGCTGCTGTTCTCTTGGTGGCTTGTGAAGAGAGGCACATAGCTTTCACCAGTGCCTTCAGCATACTTGGCCAGGTAAGTGGTAAGATGGAAGAGTTTATGGTGAGCTTTAGTAAACTGTTACCTTTTGTCTTCTTGACATCCAGTCCTGCAACTTGAAGCCCAAGTGCCACAGCCCCACGCAGCTGGAAGGGCAGGTGCTGTGCTAAGTGGCACATGGCTCACGTTGGTCAGAGGCATAATTACTGTCACACGGATGAGAACTGACCTGTGCCTCAAGGGTCACCAGGACCTCCGCTCTGAAGACCTGCTCCTGTGAGTTCCCTACATGTGTGGAAGCCCTTGAATCAAGAATAGAAAGGTTCATGTGGTGTGCAGAACCTGGTAGCACCTGAGGTGATGCAGACTTGTTGCTGGGCACAGGCTCCATCTCGCCTTGCTGCAGGGGAGGGCTGGAAAATTCAGGGGCTGCACCTTTGTGAGCATTTACTTTAGTAAATTTCTCTAATAAACCCTTTTGGCCTGCAAGACAGGTAGCAAAGGTTATGAAAAGAGAATGGTGACTCTTATTTGTGGCTGCTGACTCAGGAGATTTCTACCCATGTATCGAAGTTTCCATTAGTGTCAGCTTTTCAAATTTAAATTTGATAGTGTGCATATTTGCTTCTGGGGATTGCAGTCAATTCATTGTAACAAATAAAATCACAGTAAAATAACTTTGCTTTTTCATGGATCACAGATTATTGAATTGATGCTTTAACGTGGAAATTTAACAATTAAGATGTATGGTATTGCTGTCAGTTTTTGCTCTAAAGAAGCTTCTCAAAAGTACTTTTGCTTTAAAACTGCCTAAGTGCTTTACACTACACTGAATAAGGCAAATCTAACTTTGCGCTGTTGAACAGTAGGGCAAAAGCTGCCTGTTAATAGACCACAGAAATGATTGGCAGAAAAATGGTGTGGCTGAATGTAGAGAAACTTGTACTTTTTTCTTAATGAGCAGCTTAACTGCCAGTTATCAGTCAGTCAGCATTACAGTCAGGGGGCAGTGAAATACACAATGGTGCAAGACTGCACTTTAGAAAGGCATGGGGCTTGCAGTGACCAGGAATGCTTGAGGACATAAAAATAAATACAGAGCAAATTTCTTCTGTGCTTACTTTTAAGAAACCCCAAAGCCGAGTGCTGTAACAGACTCTCAGGCAGCCAGTCAATGACAGTCTTTGCTGGGGCTGTGACACACTTGCCCCTGGGATTCCATTTTGTGCCTTTGTCTTTCATTTGTTTATTTAATGCTCCAGCATTTTTTACTGCTGGATTTCAGTCACATCTGGCTGCTGGAGAATAGCTGCGCTTTTAAGGTCTGGAGCTGACAGCTCTCTACATTCTTGCATGCTTTCATAGCTCCAGAGAGCTGTCTGAGTGGACACGGTGGAAAGTGTGGGGATGTGTTCAGTGTTCGTTCCCACACTAGTGCTTAGGCCAAGGCTCAGTGCAGGGCACAGTTTATATTTTTACAAACTCAGACATGTAAAGATTGCAGTTTTCAGAGGCCAATCTCAGATTCTAATCAATCAAAATCAGAGCGCACCCGTCTTGCTGCTTTACCAAAAGCATGGTCTCAGACAGTCCTTTGACCAGGGACATTTGCTAGTGTGAAGAACAGAGGTGAAACAAACGCGGGGGTTCCTGTTTTGCTTCGCAGGGAGCGTGACATGTACCGCTATGGGCAGCTGCCACTCTGAGCAGGGTAACATTTACCTCATCTGTAATGTGTGAAAACTGACACCTGCCAGAAGAGCTGGAATGGAAAGAGCACTCTCAAAAGAGCAGGGTTCACATGATGTTTGCCCCCTTGTCCCCTGGCTCAGGTCCACTGGCACCGAATGCACTGTGCAGAGGTTGTTAAATGTTTGACTTTTAGGCTGTGACCTCCCTTCCAAGTGAGAAGGGGAATAGAATGGCTCTGTTTGACATCTCTGAAGAGATCAGGTGCAGCAATGGGTAGCGCTTACCTCTTTTGATCCCCAAGTTAAAGAGGAAACATTTTTTTTCCCGATAGCTTGCAGTGTCCGACATGCCCTAATGATCCTGAGGGGCTGAGAGTTGTAGCACACATGTAAAAGCAACTTTTGACAGCACACAGGTGAGTGGTTCTGATGCATCCTCCATTGACAATTCTTATGCTCAGACTTCTGGGTGCTGTCAGCTTATTTCTGAAGAAACTTTCCAATGGGCTCAGAAGGATGAGAGCACCTCTGTTTCTCTGTAGTCCCATGCATGTGTACCACACAAGAGCAGCACAGATTCTCTTGCAGCAGGCGTAGATAGTGAATTTAATAGTCATGGAGGGAAAAGGTGCAGAAGAGTCTTGGCATATACTTGCAGTATTAAACAGATTATGATGGCATTAACAACTCTCTTCTGCATGCATACCTTTAATTAGATTTGATTTTGCACCCAACAAAACTCTCTGGACTATGAAAATAGCAGTAGTTCTGTTATTGATTAGGACTGAACTTGATTAACATTAATTATTGATTTAAGCTCCTCATATATTCACGTAACATCAAAGAGAGATTTATTGATGAAGTCTGAAAGGTCTTATAACTGTAGTTATTATGCTGTAATTTCTTTTGACTGTAGCTGAAGTGGACCCTTCACCAGATATTTGTAAGCCTGTGGAAACTGAGTATAAAGAATTCTTTAATATCTGTCCTTACCGAAGTCTAAATTTGTCTTCTCTTTGGAACTTTTTAACAGGTAAAAGAGAAGAAAAATGAAGCTGCGTGGACACTAGGTAGGACACAAAGCTGCTGCATCAGAGAGACAGTTTGCTCCTGGTTATATGTCTGGAATCAGAATATCAGGCAGTCTTTTAGCTCCCTCTTAGTACTTGGCCTTAAAAACATTCTCTCTTGTTTTTCTAATACCAAAGAGAAAGCACTGGAAAATGCGTTGTCTTTGACAGTACTGCGGCAAATGCTGCCCGAGTGAGGGAATGCCGTAGCTTGGATCTTCAGGACCTTTGGGAATCTGAGTGATTGTTGCAGTCAATGTTAACTGATGGGAATCTGTTGCAGAATTCTGTCTTCAAATAAATGGTCACAACTCATAGTTTTTCAGGGGAAGTGGAACAGCAATTTAAGACTTTTTCAGATCAGTTGATCTACGTATATATAGAAGATGTTGCTTTAGAAAGGTGACTGTGTGACCAGTGCAGCTTCAGGCACCTAGCTCCAGAGGAGAAGATAAGAATGACAAAGCTAAACAAGGTATGGATAGTGTTAAGACAGTAGCCTGGGGGGAAGAAGCATCTCTTTCCTTACTGTGTCCTGCATGCTGTGTAGTGGTTAGGCAATTTTGGACTGGTATTCATGACTCTTCCTATCCTTTTCATAGGGAACTCACTACTTTACTGAAATTCTGAATGATGGATGACCCCCAAAATGGGACCTATAACAAGGAATTTTTTACTGTTTTCCAAGTAGTTTAATCTTCCTCTCTTTAGCTGAAGAAAAAAACTCAGTGATTTCAAGGTTGGTTTGTTTGTTTTCTTCTGAGAAACCATAGAGTTAGAAAAGAAAGAAGGCTATGATTAGCACCATAGAAAGCAGGCTGATTGTAATTTTTCAAGTATCCAGATAAAGAAATGCTTCTTTGGGAACAAGTGTACCAGCACTGGCAAAAGATTATGTACTTATTAACACCATGGAAGGTCACCATACTCTCGTTACTGCTGTGTTGCGGTAGTATGTTAATTGGGCTTTGCCCACTGATCCGCATGCTCAGTTTGCAGAAGATGCCGGAGAACATGTGGCTTTGACATTAAAACAAACTCCCTGCACAGCACAATTACAGCTGGGGTTAATCCCAGTGTATCACAGAACTTTGCAACAGCTCCTGGACAAATGCAGCTGGGCACTTGACACCGAATATTTACAGTCAATAATACCTAGGCTTGAAGTGCCTAGGAAAAAGTGTAGGCAAGTGTGCTGGAGAGGCTGGGACTGTCAGAAGGGAATTGTGTGTGCACCGCCTTTCCTCCTGGCTTTTGCCTCTGTCCCATAGGAAGTGACTAATATGTAAACTGACGTATAGGGAGAAAATTAATCTTGTGGAAATTGAGTAGCAGCCTCACCTGCCCTTCTTCACATCAGCCCAGGCTGTAGAGAATTCCTTCCTGGGTGTCTTTCCTTTCTCCTGTTCTTCTAGGGTTTGGATTATTTGGAGTTATTTCAGAAGTAGAGGTTATGCAGGTGCATTGCAGAATTTGTAAAAAGATCATTTATGACTCCGGTGTCAACATCAAGGGCAAGGTCCTGTGCATGGTAT
Organism: Semnornis frantzii; assembly: GCA_013399775.1. Lineage (NCBI taxonomy): Eukaryota > Metazoa > Chordata > Aves > Piciformes > Ramphastidae > Semnornis > Semnornis frantzii. The sequence goes on from VWYK01100219.1 coordinate 85,954, forward strand.
CTCCAGGCAGTTATTTTGATTTCTACAGCTGGCTTTAACAGCTGTGTAAACAGAACTAACAACAAACAAACAACAACATCAACAAACCACACACACACACACACACACACACACACACAAAAAAAAAAAGAAGGAAGTGGTACTTTTTAAAAGAATTTAGGAGGGGTTGGTTACTGTTTGGTTGGTTTTGGGTTTTTGTGGGTTTTTTTTTCTCTCAAAGCTGTGGAAGATGGCAATAAAGGATGCTTTACCTCCAACCTTTCTACTTTATCCTCTGTGTCAGTGTTACAGCATCAGACAAATTACTGCAGTTGAGTCATTCTCTGATTTATTTCTGAGCATTCTGTCGATTGCAAAAATAGATCCTTTAGTAGTAATGGCACCCATCTGTGTAAATATAATCAGATAAAAGTGAATTATTTTTATTCATGCATTTTCATACACATTTAACCGGAATTCTATACTCTGCACTGAAGGTAACAGGAAAAAAAAATATTGAACATTCATCAATTCTATTTCTGGTTTCTTTGTTTCTTACAATCTTCCCTCATTAACGTGGGAGGTAGCTTTTGGTTATCTATGCAATTAGTGAATAGATGATGTCAAGTAATTTCCTGAGCTGAGGCACTCAGAGACAAATGGAGGAATTGTTAGTAACAGGAATTTCTCCAATGAACTGGCCACTGTTTGTAAGCAGAGACAGAAGTACAGAGGTGTGTATGGAATATGAAGAGTTCTTTGTTAGAGAATGACCACAAATAATGAGGTAGCACTATCTGACTTGGCTTAGAAGATTGCCACGGCAGTCTGTGTTCCTCCCAGACAGGATGTTGAAGTCTCCTAAGTATTTATATCTGATATAAACATTTTGCAAGAGTACGAGTAGCTGTCAGGGAAAAAGTCCTGCATTCAGGAATAGCATGTTCTGAGTTCCAGTGTGCAAGGAGTGAAAGTTCTGGCGCTGGGCTAACCGGGAGAAACACAGCGCCAGGGTTATGGGCATGGGGAGGCAGTGCAGCACTTCGCTCTGCAGGAGCTCTGCCAGCTCTGAGCTCAGCGCTCCCTGCATGCAGGTGTTCCAGCGGTGAGTGCTGGCAGCCTGCAAATCCACAAGCCGAGTGGGCCCCAGAACTGAGCAGAAAGGTAAAAGAAAGCATTCCCTTGAAAAGCTTGGGTTATGTGGAAAGGATGAACATATAAAGTACTGTAACTGTTAAAGCCTCTGGGGAGCTGGTGTGCAGAGGCAGGCTTTTGGTGTGTCAGTGTGATTCTGATAAAGGAAAACTGGGATGGACAGACTTAGCTTGGAGACTTGGAAATCATTATATTCCAACCAGGCTTACGAAGAAACATGCAAAGTGTATGAACAACGGATTGTGGCACTTAGATGTAACTGTTGGTGTAAATTACCAGAAGCAGGGTTTGTGATCTCATACATTTTGTAGTGTCATTCACAGCTCATTAAGCCTTCACTGGTGCTGTCACACAAAGGTAGCATGAGAATAGCATAATTGAAGTGTTTAAGTCATCTGCAGTGGCTACATTTCTAAGCAGTAACTGCTCTACCTGCAACTCATTATGGTTGTGAGGAGCTAGGGTTAGAGAAAGCAGTGAGCAAGGTGTGTCCTAGTGGACCCCAGACGCTTTGGCCTTTCACTGAACTAGTAGGACCTTCCCTATATGTAAATCTATGATGTTAGGGTCTTCTGGTTATGGACACAGTCTGGTCCTACTGCCCTGTAATCCTTAATTGAGTATCGTGAGCATCCTATCGTGCTATTGGAATTTTTGGGTGTGGGGGTGGTCATTTGACATAAAGTTAAAAGCAGGTGATTATAGGTGACATACTGATAACATGTGGGCCCAGGCTCAAAACCAGTGCTAAACAGGGCCAGAACTAATTTTTAGAAGATGTATTGTGTATGAAAATCTGAATTAACAGAACAAATGCTTCTGTGTGCATGACTGGACCACTCATGTCTACATTGCCTCTCAGCTGCTCACCAGTATTTTCTGGAAAGCCTCACACCTTTGACACATTTCTGCTTCCTTGACCCCAATCAGCTTCGGCACTCATGGTTTATTGCTTGGCTGGGGTTGGACTAGATGATCTTTCGAGATCACTTCCAACCCCTAACATTCTGTGATATCTCTGGCACACTTCTTTGGGAAACAGGAGTGACTAACACAACACCGATCCCTGGAGTAGCTGAGTGTGCTGGTTTGAGGCTGATTGGAGTATTTTTATGAAAAAAAAATAGATTATGGGCTGTGAAAAGCAAGCAGTGGTGATGTCTACTTCACTCATAGGCTTGCTGAGATGCTTAAGAACAAGAACATAAATATAGATAAGACAGTGTCTCTCATGGAGAGTCTTGGTCTCCCTAGCTTCTTGCCTTCTCCTCTCTGCTAACCTAACTAACTACTTGCCTTCTAATCCCCTTGCCGACCCTCCAAACTCATCTTATGTGTAAGCCAAATCCTGGGGTAAGGTAGAGGGTGGGGAGAAGGTGGAAGGGTGGTTGGGATCCCCTCCTGGGGTCTCTGATTTCTGGGAGGGGTGTCATGTTTCTGTATTAC
>VWYK01100219.1:89021-107200 GCA_013399775.1 Semnornis frantzii
GGGGGGCGGGGGTGGGCGCGGGCAGGGAACTCCCAAACCATCACACTGAGAATGACCACAGCTCCATATGCCGCAACTTAGAGCAGTGCTATCAGGGCACCTTGCAGGGTAACAGAGCTTGGGGTCAGCCTCATGATGACTATGCTGCCTGTGTCCTTGTCCTGAGAGGAGTCTGGCCCAGGTGACTTAGGAAGGTTTGGTCAGAATACTTTTGTACCTGGCAGAGAGCAGCAATGTCACAGATATGGTGCAACCTGCTGAGCAGCTGCCTGCCTGGCTTTCCCCAGGGCTGCCTAGAGAGCTCCTCAGCTCTCTAGGCACATAATTTCCTATAGTCCCTCACCTAATGAATACTCTTGACTGGCAACTCCTTTTTCAGCTAAAAGCAGGCATGCGATTTGACTAAGCCAAGATTCCTGAACATCAAAGCTGTAATAGGGAAATGCGGCCAGGCACCAAGGCTAGTCACTACAACTCTGATAAATGTAGGAGGAACAACTGTGCTGGCAAGTAGTTACCTCCCCGATCACTTCTCTTTCCTCCTCCCTTGATTGTCTGTGTTGCATAAATATTAATTCTCTGATGATCTCTCCTTTGGTTTAAACTAATTACTTCTCTCTCAAATACTGGTGTGGTTCTGGGAGTCACTTGCTGCAGGGACTTTCCCCACTGAGGCAGCCCAAGCTATCCTTTCTGAACTGGAAGAGGACAGATTTAAACTGGAGGTTACAGAGAAGTTTTTTACAGTGAGGGTGGTGAGACACTGGCACAGGTTGCCCAAGGAGGTTGTGGATGCTCCCTCCCTGGAAGTGTTCAAGGATGAGGCTTTGTGGAAGATGTCTCTGCCCATGGCAGGGGGTTGGAACTGGATGACCTTAAGATCCCTTCCAGCCCAAACCGTTCTATGATTCCCTTGGATACCACTGTGCCAAGCTTCACATTCTCAGGAAGCCCAGGGGCTCTGAAGCTGTCCCCCCTGATGAATAAAGCACACTTGTCCTTTCAGTCCAGAGATACCTTTATTCAGGTGGGCTGCAACATGGGCCTCACATCCCAAAATACTGCTTAAAAATGAAAAATCTGCCACATGAAAGAAGACGACACCATGATGTGAAGTTCAGAGGAACCCAGAGCTGCTCTGCATGAGTTGGCAGCAATCTGCAGTTCATTCCCCTGACAGGGACGTTAATTAGCACTGCAGATGGAACCACCCTTTCTTTCTCACAAGGTTAAGACTGAAGAAACTCCTTCTGTGAGTAGTTGCTAACTGTGGCCATTCTTTGGTCACAGATGAAGTCATCAAGGAGACGTTTTTTCTTTGGAAAATGCAAATCTGTTTCCTAGCATTCTTCCAGTGACCTCCTCTTACTGTCCTTGCACAACTCATGTCCCCAGAGTGCCTTTGTCTCCCTCGATTTTGCATGTCACGTTTATAGAATCTGAGCTCCTAAATTTGCACCTCAATTTGATCTAAGGTCAGGCTGCCTTTCCAAATGAGGGCTTTGTTCTCTCTTCCAGTGCCAGCTCCAGTGGGCACTCTGGAGCACCTCGGCAGGATGCTAACAATAGTTGGCACTGTGCACATTTGACCGCAGTAGCCACAGAAGCACCAGAGGCAGCACAAGAGGAAGGGTGGGGGCATACAGCGGGGGCAGCAGTGCCACATGCAAGGGCACACCATTCCCTGGCAGTCCATGGCATAACCAGCCCAAGCTGATGGTGCAGCCAACAGGTCAGGCTTTTGAAAAGAGGTGCTTTTGAGAAAGCAAATCTTACCCCTAAGGCTGTGTGCAGTTCTGGAGCCCCCAGCACAGGAAGGACATGGTGCTGTTGGGGCAGGTCCAGAGGAGGCCACCAAGATGCTGAGAGGGCTGCAACAGCTCTGCTATGAGGACAGGCTGAGAGAGTTGGGGCTCCACAGCCTGGAGAAGAGAAGGCTTCCAGGAGACCTTAGAGTAGCCTTCCAGTATCTGAAGGGGGCTACAGGAAGGCTCGGGAGGGACTGTTTACAAGGTCTTGTAATGATAAGACAGGGCAATGGGTTTGAACTGGCAGAGGGGAGATTTAGACTGGATGTTAGGAGGAAGTTCTTTACAGTGAGGGTGGTGAGACACTGGCACAGGTTGCCCAGGGAGGTTGTGGCTGCTCCCTCCCTGGAGGTGTTCAAGGCCAGGCTGGACGAGGTCTTGAGTGACCTGTACTAGTGGGAGGTGTCCCTGCCTATGGCAGGGGGTTGGAACTGGATGATCCTTGAGGTCCCTTCCAACTCTACCATTCTATGATTCTATGATTCCACATCAGTTGTTTGCTCCTTAGCCCTGCTGTTTGGGATGTTGTACCTCAAAGTGCTTCAGCTTGTTTGTACCCAGGTGCTGTGAGAGTTTCAGTGCTCGAATGGAACAAGGCCTGCACAGAACCATGTGGCTCTGTGCTTCTGCCTTTTAGTGCTAGGGAGAAAATCCTGGTTTTCCTAGCTCAAAGCATGCTTTTATATGTGTGAATGTGCTTGCTTTTCGCTGCTGCTCAATGCGGTCTATTGTTTGCATAATTAATGTAATTATTGCTAATTATGTAATTACAATAAATACATGTAATCAGTGATTCTAATTTGTAATTATAGAATTTTGATGTTTATTTGTGTAAAGCTCCTTACAGAACTTAGTAAGGGGAAGAAAAATTGGCCATGTAGAGCAGGTAATTTAAAAAATTTGTAAGACAGAAATTACACTTTTTTTTTTTTTCCAACTATCAAAACCAAATTAGTTTTCATTATTTACTAATTGGGTACACATTTTTATTTTTTATAAAAGGTAATAATTGCATTGCAGAAGCCTAGAACTAATTTTCCATCCTCTTGTATTATAGCTTACATTAGTTAGCGAAATATTAGATTAGTAGAGTGTGGGTGCCAAATTTAACCTGTAATTACAGGAGCTGCTTGAAGTGAAATTGCAGCACAAAAATGCTAACCAAAAAGATGATAAATATTTTTTTGCCAAGCCTCCTTCCCCCCATCCCAATACTGAAAGTAGGTTACTTGCAGAGAACTGCCTATTGCTTTCACAGCAGACATAAAGCTTCTGTTAGGGAGAGTGTAATTACCCAGCAGAGAAAAGAAGTCAGATGGAAATTAGCTTCTTACCATCTGCATATCAGTAAGTACTTTGCCTATTACCATCTTGTCGTCCTCTTCCTTCCCCACCCATAGAAACCAGAGAATTCCTGCAGTCTTAAAGCTCTGCTCCGGTCTATTTAAGAGGAGGTCAACAGCCATGAGTTTCCATCTGATCTTTGTTTCTTTTTATTGCAGCCATTCTGATATTTACAGCTTCTGTAATTTGGTAAGGGAGAATCTGCCCTGGTGCTGTGCAAACTGTTTGCGTTTTTCAGTTGTAAGGAACTGGAAGTTAAAGAAAAAAAATCGTATCTCTCTCAACTGTCCCTTCCACCCAAACAAGAAGCACCTCTCCTCTAGCTGCCTTTTGTGTCATGAACTGCTTTGCACGGGGCACTGGCATCTTCTACACCTGCAGTTTAAAGAGAGAAGGAAAGAATGAGATAGGTGTGCAACTGTAAAATCCTGACCATGCTGCTTCCTCCTAACATCCAAATGACAAAGGCACCAAGGCACTAAATTAGGATGGGGGAGACACAAGTTCAGATTTCAAGTATCAACCTAACTGGTTAGGCTTTAGAAGTGAATATCATAAACTCCTCATGTTGAAGCCCTTTCATTTTGCATATTTCCATCTCCAGAGGGAGAAAAAGAGCTCTGGCTGTAGCAGATCATTAGGGCAATCTCCATAGATCAGAGCATTTCTGTGTTTGCCGTGCAGTGTGGATTCGTGTGGGTTTTTTTTCTAGTTACTTGAAATTCTTCCACTCTCTTAGTGCCGCTACAGGTGTCACTGCTTGAGGAAGATCAGTTGCAAAAAGTATTTCCTTTTCTGACAATGAAGCTGGTTTTTTGTTTGTTTGTTTGTTTGTTGGGGTTTTTTTTGGTTTGTTTTTTTTTTAATTAATGCAGATGATTTCAATGTAGTTTCCATTTTCTGGTTCAAAACAGTTGAAGGGTCCATTTTTCTAATCCTTAGTGTTAGAAAAATACCTAAGTTTAGCCAAAGTTCTTCTAACCTCAGAACAGATTTCTTTTACTGGCAGTTAATAAAACAGGGCAGATACTTAAGTAAGATGTAATAAGTGTTATGCTGAATGTATTGGGTAGCCCAACTGGACACTGGGCTATGAGTTACAGGTGCATGTCTAATGCAGGCTGTAGGATAATTTTGTGTTTCAAGGACTTGTTGCTATGATGGTTTAAATAACTTGGGAAAAATCTTGAGTTCAGTTCACACACCTGAATTGTCTTTGTAAGACACCACTATAGACCCACAGGTGCTGAGTCTCACCACACATTTCCATCTGCTAGTCTGTACATCTCTGCTGCCCTTAATGGAAGAATCTATTCAGATTGCAGAGAAAAAGTGTTCCTTAGATATAGAACTCAGGTACTTCAGGGAAATGTTTTCTTTAAGTGGGAATTCTCCAGAATTAAATTATTCTTTGATCTCACCCATCTGACATCTTCTTAATGCTTTCTAAGGTACTGTAGTTCAGGTTGAAAAGCCAAGGGCTACCCATGGTGATTCTAGGACTTGACAACACAAAGCCTACCATAATTTGCTGTCTGGATTGAGCCATCATTTGCCCTTGGCTCCCTGACTGAATTCCACACGCACACCTGTTAGCAAATTCTAAGGTTATGGTGCATGGCAGCATATTCATGGTCTAGTGAATTCTAAACCTGAAATGTCCACTCTCTGTGGGTCCTGGCTTTTCAATGACATTGCTGTCTTTAGCTTGGAGCAGAATATGCCTGCAAGATTACACACGAGAGTTCTCATAACCCACGCAAAGCCTAAAAGCCCCCAACTTCATAAACATCTTCATTAAATGATGCCTAGCAGCAATGAGTTCCATGTTTTAATTATGTATTATATTAAAAAAAAAATTAGTCTCTTTTAGTAATTGCTTCCCAGTTTTCATTAGCTCTCAGATAATTTATGATGGGACGCTGAATTTTCATTTGTTTTATTCATTATCTTCTATACCTCTCTCCTATATTGTCTTAAATCACCAGATATAAACGTCACCACTTTGAGGTTCTCTTCAAAGGACTACGTCATTAGCGTCATTGATTAATTTAAAGGTTTGTATTGTCATCTACAAGGTGCTATGAAATACACAGGGCAGCACTGGGATACTAACCATGGATTTTGAGGTTCTTAGCATCTCAGTTGCATGATTTGACCAATATGGAGGAATATTTAATATATCTAAGAGCCATAGATTGCTTGAGCCCTACAATACACAGTAAATTTGTGTAATGAAGCACTGGGGTTGAGGTGTTCAGACTTCTTCAGCAAACTGTTACTGCTGTGGAAGATCATACCCTCATCTAAACCTACACCAGCTGTTGGCAGTTAGTTTTCCTTGATGAAGGGAGAACCTGCTGGCACTCAGCTCCATACAAATGTCACTTTGGAACAGGTCAGATGCCAGTGTTTTTACTGCCTCAAAGAAATGGAATTTGTCTGCAAAGAAGGAATGTCTTCTAGGAAGAAGTGACCACCCAAGGGACAGAATGATGTCTAGCTTCTAGGAGCTGGCTGATGAAGATTCTGGCTTTAAAGCAGAACAATGCATAATAATACTACTAAGAGCTAGTGTGAATGCAATTTTTTCACTTCTGTAACAGTTAAAAATGTAGGTTTTTTGCCCTCTGGTGTGGATGGGGAAAAGCATCAGTGCAGTGCAAAGCATGGCTCAGTACCCAGCTGGAAGAATTTATGTAATTTAACTTACCCTATTCTTAGGCCCCCAAAAATGTGCAGTGATACCTTGAGAAATTAGTCTCATCCCTGAATCTCTATACACTTGAGAGATCATTTGTGTATGGCAGTCTCATGCTGTAAGGCTAAATCAGCATCTTGTCTAGGTGATTGCTAAGAAATGTGAAATCAAGTATTGAATTCTTGCTATTAGTTTTTTAAATGTGAAACTTCTTTGGGTTTTCAAAAGCTTTAACAGTAGATCTGTCAAAGCTGTAGACAAATGGCAGGATTGGTTTGGGTTCGTTGGTTGTTTGTTATTTTTTTTGTTCCCAGCAAGGATCAGGCTGTTGCACAACATGGCTCACTCCTCATCTGGAAAACTAAGCTTTAAGGCATTCCTACAGGTGACCTTCAGTCTTGGTGCTTACACTACTGATGGCCTAATTTCATTAATTTCAGATTTTTCTCTATTTGAGGTTAAACCTCCAAACTCTGTGCCCTCCCTGCAAAAAAAGGCACAAATGTGATTATGCATTAGAGTTCTTGCAAATTGAGGACCTAACCAACAGACCTAAAAGTCACAAATTTTATGAAAGAAAAATGGATGATGGAAATCCTCTTGATTCAACTTTGAGCACAATTGAACATGTTAGCTGGAAATGTGACCTGTGCCCCTTTAGACACAGCCAGAGAGTTTTTCCAATATTCCCTTGCGCTGCTATGTTTTTGATATCTCACCAAATCTTAAAGAACTCAGAAAAATCAGAAAGTTGTGCAGAAAGTTCCTATAAACATCTGGTCCCTTATGAAATTTCAGTTCAAAAGGGGATACTAGAGCATTATTTCCAGGCTACATCTGTCACTGATAAAAGACTCATACAAGGCAACCAACTTCACTAGACTGCTCTAGAGCAGCCCCGGGACACTGCTGTAGAGCAGCAGGGACCCTTTTTCTTGTTTCTCTGCCCACATGGCACTGCTGTGGGTCTGCTCCTTCTGAGACCTGCTTGAATACAGAACTGCCTGAACAGGGCTTGTAGAAAAGTCTCATTCTGAGTTGCACAGTAAAGACTACTTGTGAATCAGATGCTCCTAAGAAGTCATTCGAGCCAGCAAATCTCTTCCTGCTCTTACCCAGATTCCTTCTGGTCCGAGTGTTGCTATGCAGTAAGTTCCATTTATCATAAAAAGATGCTCAGTATTTCCTTATATGTTCGAATGAGATGTAAAAAAGATGTTCTCACTGTACAGGAGTGACAAGGGAAGGGCAAAGTGACTTGTTCCATCCCCAGAATGCAGGCAGGCCATTACTTGGCATAGCAGAACATGTGCTCTGCCAACTGAGCCAGGCATTTACAACCGGCTGTGGTCACCAAGTGCTGCTTCAGGAGCAGCTGGACATAAGAGCAGTTTGGAACTGCCCTTGAGGTGCCGATGAAGCCATGAGGTTGTGTGGTGTGCTGGAGCTGCCGTTGGGTTTGCCTGGTGCCGTGTTGAGATGTGTGCTTTGCACGCAGCGTCTGGCTCAGTACCCTCATGTTGTGCAGAGACAGAACTACTTCACTGTTAACAAAATGTGTGTGGTGTTATGTGTTCACATAACAGTTTACAAACATTGACATGCTTCTTGCCCTGAAGAAACAAAGAAGGAAAAGAACTTTATTTTTTCTGAGTCTTTTTAAACAACTGGGTCAGTGCCCGAGGTGCACTAATTACAGAACAGCCGTTGGGCAGAGAGCTGCTGCAATGCTTTGTAGAAATCTTAGTGTCTCACATTCTTATCTAGCATCAATATATTGCAATTGTTTCAGGGTGAATGGTAAGTCAAAAATATTTTTCTTGAATGTTTTGCCTTCCTCCAGTTTGTCCCTATCAAGCTGTTGTCACTCAGAGTTTTCTTGATGGTTGTGTTTGTATTTCGTCTCCCTGTTGCTACACTTCAGAAATGCTCTGGAGATCATCTTTGTTTTTGTAAAAGCTCAAAGCACATAATTGTTCTTTTTGTAATTTTGGGTGTGACTGTGACTGTAGTACATGATCAGAATGTGGAGCATTGTGTTAAAAACTTTGAAACCAGCATGCACAGCCAAATTTTGTCTGTGTCTAAGACCAAAAGGATAAAATTTGCTGAGTGACATTGGCATGACTGTCAGGGACTCCCCTGCAGTCAGCAGCTGCACATCTACAGTAAAAGGGAGAAGGGTTTGTGAAGAAGTCTCTCCCGAGCTGCCAGACCAAACCCAGGGAGCTTAGTTTTGCCTGCTGCTGCAGCCAGGTTTTCGAGCGCTGTACCTGCGACACCCTAGGTGCTAGAGGATGTGGAATCACAGCGAGGCAGGAAGCGTCTGCCGGGTCAGGGTGGCTGTCACACCCGAAACGGCACTGTACGAACAGACTCGTGGTGAGAGTGAGTCAGGCAACCACTGGGTGTCCCGCAGCCACGTGGAGGCTGCTTGAGCCTCGAGGCTCTGAGCCTCGAGCTGAACAGACTGATGCGTAAATACTTCCTAGCTTCAGGGAGTGCAGTCAAAAGGCAGTAACACTGGTTGGGTTTTTGTCCTGCAGATGTGCAAGGAATCTGTCAAGTCCATAACTAGTGTCATTAGTTTTCATCTTAGAGGACATGCACCTGCACCACGGCAGAGAAGTCACTCCTGGACTAAGCCAGGCCATTCCAAAGCTTGTGCAGCAGATGTAGAACCACCATTCCAGCTGCAGTGTATCTGCGCTCAGAAGACAGTGCTTTAGCAGGTAAGTCCCAGTAAACTCGTGACTCTGTTAATGAGCTCATCTGTAGTACTGCATGAATGGACTGCTTGCTGGCACAGCACTGCACTGAGCCATAGCAATGCAAAGCATGCACCACTAAAAGGAAAAGAGTGCTGGCATTTTATAAAGTAAATGAAATAAACTTTCAGCTCTGGGTAGTAGAACGTTTGCTTCTAGATAATATATATTAGAACAATCAGCAGTGCAAAGAAAACAGAGGGATGGGAAAAAAAGCATTAGGACATCTGCTGTTTTTTGTTAGCATCATGGCCTGAAAGTGTTTGACACAGATGGAACAGGCACACACCTCTGTGAAACAACCCACATGCATGTGTGTAAAGGCATCACTCATTTGCTGTTCCTCACTACAGCCAGTTTAATCTGAAGGGGTGTTATGGATAGAATCATGCTTTGAAATAAGCCTTTGGAAAGTCAATTTCTTCATGGACGTGATTAATAACAGCACTCATGATGTAACATGCACAGGTTGTTCCCTGTCTGCAGGGCACACACCATCATACCTCAGAGCTCAGTAGATAAAAGATACATATTCATTTGAGCTGGACTTGAATAAGGGCTTTATTATGTCTGTCTTTAAACTACAAAAGCACATATAACTGTACACAGAATCCTTGAAGACAGCCTTTGTCTGGTATTTAAGAGTGTTAAAACATCTCACACTGAGACTGCAACTCAAGAACTCGTACAAGTCAACAGCTGTGACCTCAGTCAAGCAGGCAACTGAGTTTTCAGATAGCAAGCTGTGCCTCGTTCTTCTTTGGCCAGAGCTATGTATATTTAATTAGTGTCCTCTCACCTTCACGCTACGTGTTTTCCCACTTGACAGTTCTTGGCATCAAAAGAATGTCCTTGAGAAAAAGTCAGGCCCATTGACTCCTAAGCATATTACTTGACTTGCTGTTCAAGTAGTATGAAGAAAGAGCTGGAAATAATGAAAGACACTGCAATGTGGAGCTGCCTTAACTGACAGTGTCAGGTGGGTCAAAGCTATTGAACAGTTCCTATTAAATTAGCTTACCTTCATCTCAGCTAGTTAAAGCTGGCATGCTGACAAATTAGTTGCTTTCTGTATATAAAAGAGGGGAGGCAGGATGAGATTCCCATTTTGTAGCTCAGTGACAGTAGATGTGTCACATTGCAAGGTCAATAACAATCTGTCCATGGAAGAAATGTAAATGTTTGGCTGATGTCAATACATCCTGGATTGGATTGTGAGATATTCATTCCTATAGCAGATGAGCTCATTTACACTAATAAAGACCACTTTATTCCAACCCAGTTAATTACAATGCTTTATATTGTCTGCTTTAAAATCTGATTACAGCTTTTGTTTAGCTTTTCCAGCATTAACTCTTGCGTGTTCTCGGTGCTATTTCTATCCAAAGAGTGTTAATAGAGCAAGTTAACAGACATGCTTGGAATGGGAAGAGGCTCAGGGGCTCCTTTGTTTATTTATTTACTTGTGCTCATCAGAACAGATGGATTGCATCATTTTCTTTAGGGGAAGCTTAGAAACTGTCATAGCCTGTGTCTGAAATTTGCACAGAGAAAATACTATTCATGTTGGTTGGTGACTGTAGATGTAGATTACCTTGCACAGGTAAACTCATGTTTCAGGAGCAAAGACTGTTTGAGGAGGTTAAACTGCTTTTGTTTTTATTCCATCTACATTTAACCAGTCTTCACAAGTCTGGCAAGTGTTGGGGTACTTTGGTACTCCTCTTGACAAGCTCATTTCAGGTGCCTCCACTGGTGAATTTTGATCCCAAATTACTTCCTGCCCAAAAGACTGTACTTCATCTCTTGGCTGGAATCTCTTTTAAGGCCTTGGTGACCTGTATTTAAGCACATTTGAAGTGCACTGCTAATTACCAGAGAGCTACCCAGCCATGTCCTCAGTGAAATCCCTGTTTCTTACATATCAGAGTGACTGCTCCGGCTGTTCTGAAGACGAAGGATTTTGCAATCACTGAAATCACCAGTTCAAATATCTGTACTGCTCTTGGAGGGCTGTTTGATTCTGTGAACAATTTCTGCATCTTCCTCTTCGGAATACCTATTTCAGTTTTCAAAATGAAAATATTTCTGTGCTGTAATTATGCCCTGCAGTATAGTATTGACCTTGCTTCTGCTGTTTTCAGGATGTCTCTAACTGCAAAGTTTCATCATCACTGAATTTAGTCTTGGCAAGGCATTTGGGCACAAACCACAGCTCCAAGTGTACCACTTCTGGTCTGAAAAAGTGAGGAACTGCACAAAGCTTGGTCTGAGCAGAGGTGAGAACATTTGCCACCTCAGTGGCTATTGTACCTCAAAGAAAGCTCTGATATGTGACTTGTCAAGTTGTAAAATTCTTTTCTGACAGGTTTTGGGAATTGAATGGCATCACAGAATTTGAAACTTATTTTCCTGTAAGGAAGGTTATGCTCACTATAAGTATGCTTTCAAATATACACAACCCTTTTTTGTTGGCTTTGCTTTGGTTTTGCATTCTTGAACCTGATTTATAAAACAGCTTCCATCTATGACGTGCCTCTCCTGGCGATGGCTTAGTGTCATCCACTTCTAGCAACATGTGCATGAGAGATTTGCATTCGACGCTCTAGTTTGTAAGGTGAGGTATGGGCCTTACTTTTGATGCAGGCAACCTGAACTGTTCCCAGTGCTTTTTACTTTCCTTGCCAGGCACGGGTTGTGCCAAGAATGAGACACGTTGTACACCTGTGCTCGGTAATGGTCTTGGGTGTGCAAGCAGTCTCGGGCATGAAGGTGCTCTGCAGTGAGACACATTCGCTAGGTGACATCCTCCTTTTTCCCATGGCATGGCATAGTGCACTGGTATCCAGCACCACCCTACACATATATTGGACATCCTGTTATGCTAGAGACAGTTTTATGTATTATGGTTTAATGCAGGCAATTGATGTGTCTGTGCATCTTAGGTTCCAAATGCAGCCTCAGTGTCCATTCTCTAGCTGCTAAGTCCAATCAACAGCTGCTTATCCATAGTAAGAGACTTTCAGGTAGTTGTGAGCAGGCTAACTAATCTGGAAGCAAAAGTCTAAAGCTGCTCAGCAGTTCAGACTTCAAATGCTGAGGAAGTATTTCATTGGTTGAAAATCAGATTATGAGTAATTAATTTTGTAGGATTTATCACTGAAATCCCTCCTTATATGGCACATTTTCTCTTTTGTAAGGAATGATGTTTTGTCAATATTCATATCAATTTAATAGTTATTCATCTTTATAAACTGGAAAGGCAGTCATACTGCATCCACATCTTGCTGGGAAAACACATGAATCTCATTATAAATAAAATATCTGGAGTGATAAGAGCTGGCATTATATGAACCAACCTATCAGCTTGTGTCTCGGCATGTACCTGGAGGCAAAACAGAAATAAAGTAACTGCTCTTCCGTGCTTCAGATTCTGCTGGGCATATAATAGAATGTGGGAATACAAAGATATTAAAATTATAAATTTTTCATGCAGCATGCTTGGCAGGCTTGTTCTTTTTGCCTTGTCCTATCACTCAAGCCTGTGATTCTCTTACTGAGGTTAGCCAGCTGTCTTAATATTTTAAATCAGCAATAGCTGAAATGAGCACACATGAATTATCCACAGGTAGTGTGGTCTCCAGATGAAGGAGCTCTCAGCAGACATTCAGAATACTTGTGTCTTTGACTTGCAGTTCTTGATGTGCTATTTGTATCTGTCTACCTCTGTATCAGAAGGTACGAAGGATGTGTTGGAAAATGTGGTGGAAATGTTTTGTTGATGGAATTAGCTCTAGAAGCTGATTTTAGTCTGTACCTGAGAGAAGTCTATTATTGGCAAGCAATTTTAATCAGAAATTATATGACATCTGCTACAGGGGTATAAAAGTGCATAAATACTTCTGTATTCTCAGTAGAAAAAGAACCATTCCTTGAATATCTAGTCTATATTTTGACTTCTGAAGCATCTTAGCAACAGTCATCACTGACAGATCCCACCTATACGGTGCATCGCTCCCTGCAATCCAATTAGCTGTGTAATCAGGCCCTTAGGTATCTAAACCAACAGAGCAACCTGCACAAATACCACTTTTATTGGTCTGTAAAAGTGCTTGTTCTGTTGGTGTTGGCAAGGAGCACATTCCCTTCGTGGTGGTCCATGTATTGTTTCAGATCGAATCTAAGTTTTAGACGTCTCTAGAGAGGAGGCACTGGAGCATATGGAAGAAGAGTAGAACAAATTGCAGACTTCTCTGTTGTGGAAGTATTGGCTCATTTGAGGGTGTGCTGAAAAGAAAGGCAGTTTCGTGAACTCTAGCTGCTTCTCAAAAGCTATTTGGTGAATTGGGTTCATTATTCCCAGCAAAATCGTGTAGGTTTTTGCCTATAATGTGGATTTTCTTGTCCCTTTACTTACGTGCTTCATGTTTTGTGGTATCTTTCCCAGCCTGTGAAAAAAAATGATCAGAAAGAACTCGAAAGAAAGAAAGAAAAAAAAAAAAAGAAGCATTTTGTATGCCACCAGGAAAATGCCTACTCTGCTTTTTAAAGAACGTCTTGTTTGGTTGATTGAGAGGATTTTGAGACTTTCATGTAGAGGCAGAAGCACCAAAGTGACATGAAAGCCACGTGCTCAACATCTCCCTTCTGCCTCTGTTCTCGGTAGAGCTAGGTAAAGTCAGAATATGGCACCATAATGTTTAATTGAAAAGAATCCAAAATACTGGGTCATGGAAGGATATTCCTAAACTTATGTCAGTCTGAAATTTCTTGTTGTGGGGAATCTGCAAAAGAAATCTCAGAGTAAGTTTGCTACTCAACAGATCATGTGATCATGTGGTAATTGATTTTGGCTTGTCAGAGCAATTGCTGCACTATTTGAGAAGTCTGGTGGGATTAGTATTTTATGTTTTTTTAAAATTATATTTATCTTAAAACCCACTGGTGCCCAACTCTGTTTCACTGGAAACAAGTGGAGGTGCTTGCCTGGGTACCTGAAGTTCTGCAGCAAACATGCTGACTACTGGCCCCAGTGCAAAATGAGACAGCAGCTTTTCAGATGAGAGGGTAAGGACTCTGTGGTCTGGAGTCATACAGTAACTCCTGAGTCAGTCAGCTGGTGAAGGTGGGGCAACAGCCAGACAGCCAGGAGCAACAGCTATGATATTGCCAGCAGTAGATGCTGAAGTAGATGTCTGCAGGACCTCCTGTTTCTGTGGACAGAAGGTATATTGCAGGCATGTGTGATGGAGCAGAAAGCATTGGCTGTCCCCATATGAGTGAGATCTGTAGCCATGAACCCAAATCTACCTCATCTCATCCAAAGAACGACACATCACAGATTCCAGTGTTAGTTTTGACTAGATCCCAAAGGCCTGGTGTGGCGAACAGAACCACCATCTCCTGGCGCAGGAATGAGGGCTGCAAAGGTCCTCTTTGTTGCACGCATACACCCCCCCTCCCCACCCCCTGTAAAGTCACAGTTAGTAGTAGACCTGTTGTTTCTCTGAATTGAACTGTAGATGTGAAGCGAAAACAACTTCAAAGTGTGACTTTGTTAGTGCTGGTTCAAGTGGGCACCTGGAGGGTCAGAGCTCTTTCATAGAATGGTTTAGGTTGGAAGGGAACCTAAAGCTCATCCAGTTCCAAACCCTGCCATAAGCAGGGACACCTCCCAGTAGAACAGGTCACTCAAGGCCACATCCAGCCTGCCCTTAAACAGCTTCGGGGAGGAAGCATCCACAGCAGAGCAAAGGGGCAGAACCCCCTCCCTTGCCCTGCTGCCCACGCTGCTCTTGCTGAAGCCCAGCACACAGTTGCTGTCTGGGCTGCACTCACACTGCAGGCTCAGGTTGAGCTTTTCATCACCCCAGACCACCAGGGCCTGTTCCTCAGGGCTGCTCTAAGCCATTCACATCCAGTCTGGAGTTGTGCTTGGGACTGCACCCACCCAAGTGCAGGACCTTACACTTGGCCTTGTTGGATGTCATGTAGTTGGCTTGGGCACACCTCTGCAGCCTGCCCAGGTCCCTCTGGATGGATCCCTGTGCTCTAGCAAGTCAACTGTGCCACACAGCTTGGTGCCATCTGCAGAATACACTGAGGCTGCACTCAATTGCTCACAAACACTATCTTCAGTTGCAGTGGGCAGATCTGCCTTCTTCCAGTCCATACTTTTGCCCTCTGGAACTTGGACATTGTGGTTGGAGCCCTTGCCATTGAAGACTGAGGCAAATAAGTCACTGAGCACCTCAACCTTATCCGTATCTTTTGTCAGCACCTCTCCATGTCCCTTCTGGAAGGGTCTCACATTCTCCCTGGTCCTCCTTTTCTCACTGATATACCTGAAGAAATTCTTCTTGTTCCCCTTACTGTCTCCAGCCAGATTCAGTTCCAGCCGTGCCTTAGCTTTCCTGACCTGATCTCTGGCTGCACAAACAGTATATTTGTACTCATCCCATGTCCCCTGTCCTTGCTTCCACTCTCTACAGGCTTTCTTCTTGAATCTAAGTGTATCCAGAAGCTCTCTATTCATCCATGGCGGCCTCCTGGCATTCTTACCTGCCTTCCTCTCTTTTGGGATGCATTGCTCTGGGCCTGGAGGAGGTGATCCTTGAACAATGACCAGCTTTCCTGGGTCTCCCTTCCTTCTGGAGTTTTTTCCCCATGGAACCCTGCCAAGGAGGTCCCTGAAGAGGTTGAAGTCTGCTCTTCTGAAGTCCAGAGCAGAGAGTTTGCTATGCACCCTCCTTGATGCCCCGAGGATCTCAAACTCTACCATTTCATGGTCACTGCAGCCAAGGCTGCCCTTGAGCTTCACCCACCAGCCCTTCCTTGGTGAGGACTAGGTTCAGCATAGCATCTCTTCTTATGGGTTCCTCTACCACTTGGAAGAGGAAGTGTTTGCAGGACTTGGACACTTATCCTGCTTCCAAACTGTCTTTGGGCATATTTGTGCACTTCAGCAGCAAGAACTCTCAAATCTAAATCACACTGCTAAATTGTGGGTTACTCGAGCTATAAAAGGTAGCAGCTGTTGGTCAGCCATTTATTAGCTGTACTGGGTACTAGTGGGAGGTAGCAAGCAGCTGTGGGAGCTGGATGTGTAGGGCATTTTCTTGGTTTATGTGAACCAAAGAAGTTCCTTGTTCTTGAGTCATCAAATGGTAGAGGTTTGAAACTTCCTTGTTGCTTCTCTCCTGCACTCTGTTTCCCACAGGCTTTGTGCTCCCAAGCTTCACTAGAAGATTGTCTGTATTCAGGTGGTGCTGCCGAAGGGCTGCTGCTGAGCTCACAAGTTTTCTCAGAAAAGCCACGAAGCAGGGGCAAAATACTAATGGGATGCTTTGACACCACTCCATCAAATATTTAACCTTTTTCATTTCTTCTTCCCACACTAGTTATTCCACCAGCTCTCCTGTAATTGTTTAGGGCTCAGTTCTCACTGAGTGAAGTGGTACACTTGTGACCTACTTTTAGAGCCACTTTCTTCTTAACTGGTGACACGGGAGCTAACATAACTGTAAGCTGCTTCCATGTGCTTCTTGCTGAACAAAGAAACTGCTCCTGCAATATTGCTCTGATCTAGATGGAGAATTCTTCCATCCACCTGGTTGGATTTTTCACACACTTGTTTCTTGGTTTGCTATCAAATAAGTAGAAGGATGAGAGGAATAGATCTCCATTTAGGAACAAAGATTGGCCCCAGATTTACAACGAACCAGACTAATTTTGCACACAGACTTTCCTAAGTGTGCAGCAGTTCAGACTGAAGCTCAGTGGGGCTGGTAGCCCAAGCTAGCTTAATTCAGGATGTCTCTGCTGTGGGTGATCTCCTTTAAGCTTGTGCTGCTATCGTCACTAAGGCATAGCAGCGTCGATGCTAACATGATGTTGGTGACAAGCAGCAATGTCTGTAGAGAGGTGTGGCTGCACACTGCTGTACCCAAGACATAAACCAATGAGTTACTTTTCATGGAAGACTGATTTTGAGCTCATGCAGCGCTGAGGTGTCTCAACTCTAGTTGTGGTAGCAACTTGTTGTGTAGAGATTACTGGGTCGTGTGGGAGATTCTAGGTCCATTGCTAAAGTTAGCAGCAGGATAGATCTCTTCTAACCTAAATTTTCTATCCAACCTACTAGGCCATGTGACTGTTGGCAGTGGGAGGCTGCCACCACTCTGTTCTCATTCTAGATGGAAAATGACTTACAGCATCTCTGCTATGTGAAACACAGCTGACAATAAACTGCCAGCTTGCTGCCCTTTGGAAATGGCCTCACAGCTGCAGAACATGCTCCCTGGGAGCGAACAGTATGACTGTGTGCTCCTCTGAGGAGAACTGGCCACCAGAACAAGATCTGCTGTCCTTTTTCTGTTACATGCTCTTGCAAGACAGAGGAGTGCTTCTATACAGACTTTTATTTGAGTCTGCTGATAGGAACAAAATCTTGCGGGCTCTTGATGGGAATTCAATCTGCTTTTCTCAGAGTCTTCTCCCCACTTGGTACATGTTTGTTCGGCGGTGCTCTTGGTAAATCTGAAGATACGGGATGATTTTCATTCAATGGTCTTTTCAGACTTCTTTCTCCCCCTAAAGATTACATAATAATTCTGGAGACAGGAGTGTGTTGCAAAGGAGGTATTTATTTTGGTGCAGGTTCTGATATTTATTTTGCAGTGTGTGTTCATCTGCTGATAATTATCCACTGCTATATACCAGGATAGTGTATTCTGCTGCATATAAACAATGCTGTGACTTCTAAGGCTATTCAACAATGGCAGCTTCTTTGAAATGAAGAAGGGTTGCAGGTATTCTCTCTCTGCCTACATGATTATGTATGAATTTTATAGTTTATTCTGCTGTCTGTGTGGTTCTATTGTGGTTCAGCAAAACTAAATCTGTAGGGAAGAGAACTAATCAGATAGGAAACTGAAACAGGGAATAAATGAGTTGACTATGTAGTCAGAGAGGAAATACAGAAGTTCATTGAGGAAAGGGAGAGAAGATGAAAAATAGGTAGTGTGAAAGGTGTTACAATTGTTAGCATTCAAATTAAAGTTAGAAAACGGACCTTTCGTGAGCCAAAGCATAGAACATGATTTCAGTAGACATCTTGGTAATCGTACTTTGCAGGTGATATCAAATCTGTGCTGCAGATTAAATTCTGCAGAATTAATCACACTAAATGTTGAGACCAGAAGCAGCAGGTATCTTGGCTGGGAGTCCAGGCCCCTCTGTCATTAGGAATTAAATTATATCATCCCATTTGCAAATTTTTCAAGGTTTATCTTAGAATTAATTAGATTTTGCCTCTGACTATCACTGTCCAATGGCTGTTTGGAAGCTCCAAAACCTTATGCCCAAATTAGGTATAATCAGGCAGAAAGTCGGTTCAGAAACACCAAATAACAACATCTTAAGAATTTTGGGTCATTCTATTCCAGATACCAGCTCAGTAAGATTTTTGTAGGCAGTACCAAAAACTGTCTAAACTGTGAGATGAGTGCAATGTGTCCACTGGAAAACTCACCGTGTTTAAAAATAGCATTAAGAAAA